>CM076575.1:709930-866799 GCA_034641835.2 Pinus albicaulis | reverse complement strand
CTTGTTGTTGCTTGTTTCTTTGGCATTATGCATGCCAAAAAAATTTGTGGGAAGGTTGATCCTCCCCCTTGCTTCCTCCCACAGCGTTGTGACTCTCTCCTCCATTGTTTCAACACTTCGAGAGGCTTGCCCCACAGAATCTAATGGCACCCCAAGTGGCTTGCCATGATGTAGGAATGTTCCTTGCAGTATTCTCATAAACATGAGAGAAGGAACTGTGAGGTCCCTGCCCCCACTACGCAATTCCATCTTTGTTGTGTGGGTGGAAACATCAAGTGAGGGTATGTTGTTGGGTCTCAGTCTAGTCTCCTAAATTGAGCTCATTTAATTGTCAACAAGGATTTGTAAACTGCTGAAGTGAAGTGTACCATATGTACCTAGGTTCTTGTTTCCTAATGCGTTGTATGTAGTGTTTTGTGATGTTTTTGGTCTTTTATGTTGATTTATGATGTTTTTGGTCTTTTGATGTTTAATGAAAAATGCCTAGAAAACTAATGGAAAGAAGTTGATGGTCAAAAACAGAGTTAAGCCTAATGTATGGAATGGTAAATGAAATTGGAAACAATGAAGAAGAATCTAAACTATGACTAAATAAAAGAAAAAGCTTGATAATGACTTTTTAAACAAATGACACAAACTAATCTTGAGAAATGATCACTAAATATGCAAATCCTCTAACTAAACAGTTAAACACTAATGATGCAATACTCTGTCCTAAGCTCTTTTATTCTATGATTAATTCCTATTTCTATTCTGCAATTTAATTGAATGCCACAGAACCTATACTCAAAGAGTTATTGGTTTCTTGTTCAAAGTAGTTCTTTTGAGGAAGAGCTCTGTTTTATGAAATGATGAGGAAATTACAGAGAGATTTCAGACCTTATAGTGATGTTGTCTTATGTTCCTATGGCTATAGATCAGTTGTAGTTTTTAGAACAGGAAGATGTTTTGTGAATAATGAAGGCTGTCTTGTTAATCCTAACAACTAGAGTAATCTATTGTGCAATGGATGACAATTTGAATATGAGATGCAAGTGTAATGAGTTAATCTAAGAATGAACCTAAGATGCTACTAAACTAGAACAATACTTGAACTATAAGTCATCATAAAACTTGAAACAAAGTGACTGAACATGATTTAAATGCAATGAAACTCCAGAGTTGTTATAACTATACTAACATGCATTAATATATGAAGTTACACAATCTGTTTGTTCATCATTAGTGATATTTTGGAAGAGTTCCTTCTTGTGGAAGAGGTAGAACAATTCTGACTGTGGACTTGTATGCAATTGAAAGCAAATGGACTGAAAGCAAATGAAAAACTAAGTTATCACACCCATACCCTACTCGTCATTATGATGTATTGGGCAAGCGTTTAAGAGCAAGATCAGAGATGATACTTAGTACAAACACACAATTAAATCATTCATTATCACAGTCATGTCTTGAACTTCTTAAGGATGTCTTGGAAGAGTTTCTTCTTGTGGAAGAGTGATGAGAACAAGTGTAACTGTGATAGTGAATGGCAAAAACTATAATTAAATCCTACAGTACCATAGATATTCTTCATTCATCATTATAATCTGTTGGAAGAGTGCCTTCTTGTGGAAGAACTGGAATGAATATAACTACAGTAGCTAGTTAAAACAACTATAAATTCAACTCCTAATTCTACAATACCATAGTCATTCAACATTCATCATTTTAATCTGTTGGAAGAGTGTCTTCTTGTGGAAGAGCTAGAATGAATACGACTACAGTAGCTAAAACAAAACAACTATCAATTCAAATGCAAAACGTAAAGGCAGCTAGGAAAACTTATCTAATTTACGCAAAATAAATCCGTGCAAGAGGCAGGGGCCCTCTACCACTTGACGGCATTCAACTCCAAATTAAATCACGCCTTCAAAATAACTTTGTCTTCTCCATTAACGATGCAAAAGTTTGAACATGACACTCTGCGTTTTCAGGAATGTATCACAGAGTTTGAACAAAATCTAGCAGCAAATCTAACATAAAATCTCTAACTAAGCTCTCGGTCTACTCAAGAGTTTATAAAGCAAATGCAAGTAACAATAATTACAACAATTTAGGAATAATGTCTTTCCTTTTCCGAATCATATTAGGAGTCTTCGAGGTGGCTACGTGAAAGAGAAAAGACATCTGGACTGAGACAGTCCTAGTAGGAGTCTTCCTTCATAAATGTGTTCCCACGTGCATAACCGTACCCAGAATCCATTTCTTCCTCCATGATGAGCAACGAACCATATAGACAGGACGTGGATCATGCCCATATGCGGTTTTCCTCAAGAGGCCACCTGGAACATACTCAAACATGAAGGTAGCTGCAGAATCGCCGGTTAGCTACGGAATGTCTGCATTCTGCAGCTAGTTCCCGTCAAAATGCTTAACAATGGCAAAAATCACAAAATTCAACAAGTCAGTCATGTAAACCATTCTAGAAGTAATTTTAACTATATTTATTGATCAATTGGGCTTAAGATAGAAATGGACAAGGGAAAATGAGGTAAAATGAGGTGTAGGAAAGCACAATTTTGAGGCTCAACATATGTTACACTGAAAATTGTCATCCTGACATTCTGCTATGTGTATGAGCTCATTATTACTCATAATTCCCCCCTTTACAAGTCTAACATATCAGTTCCTCATGTCAAGCCTTGAAAATCAGAGAAAATTTCCTAAAAATCTCCTAAACTTTGGCATCGCACTTTATCTCTATCTTGCCTGTGGTCCCGCACCTAATGTTCAGCTCTCCTGCGTACCTGAACGCACTTTATCTATGTTATAAGTGCGGACCCCTGTAAAGATCAAAAAGCGCAAGTAAATTCCAAAAATCTCAATTAAAGTAAATTCTAGAATCCTCTATAAAGAATCTTGCGGTGGCAGAACCGCTCTTTTAAGGTGCATGTATCCCTTACCTTATGGACCTAACCCCTTGATGTGACGAGCTTATCCCTTTGAAGGAGGACTCTATCCCTTCATAGTTGGAATAGAAAACCTCCTCTTTTCCACTATAAAAAGAGGCATTGGGTAGCCTCAAGGGGAGTGGAAGCTTTATAATATTTGAGGTTAAGTGTTGTTAAGATTCAAACTCAGTTAACTAAGACTTTTGTGAGGAGAGATTACATACCTCTATTTGTCTTGGTTGGAGGAGTTCAGAGCTTATCAAAGTAGAGGAGACTCCTACTTTGGACCCTGGGAAGGCCTGTACAACATCAAGGCTCAGGTTGTAAGGTTTTCCTTCTTTTGAAATTAATACAAATATACTCATTTTTCTCAATAAGCTGTCAGTTAATGGTTTATTTCATATATTCCTTGATCATTATGATAAGCATGGTTTATGATGATGTCTATACATGTGCTATTTAATATTTTGCTTGTTTGTGACTGCAGGTTTACGAGAATAACTCCTTCAAGTGCACGAGGGACAATAACGACTTCAAACAAGCACTGGACATACCGTAAGTCTTTTACACCTCTATAGAGCTTTTTTTAAATCATATATGCTTAGAGAAGGATTAGTTTATTTGGATGTTTGTTGCTAGATACTTTTAGTACTAGGGAGATCGATCTTGTCAACAAGACGGATTAATCCACACAACAAATTGGCGACTCCGCTGGGGAAAGAACTTGTTGTTTGGTTCTATTTTTATTTTGATTTGAGGAAACGTTTTTCCTGGTTTTGGATTGATAGATATATGCCTGGGTAACTTAGGTTTTCTCTGTTTTTGCAAATTTTGGAATCTTTTATGTTTTTCTCTATTTTTTCCTGGGACCACACTCTGTCTTATTTGCACAGTGCGGGCAGTTTTGCACTTTCCTTAAGTAAACAGTGCGGGACCGCACTTGTTACTTCTAGAAGCCTGTGGACCCTGTTAAAATTTTGAAAAACTGCAGATTTCTTTCTTCAGTTTATTTTTATTTTTATTTAGATTTTTTGGTTTCTACCCAGATTGATGATTGTTTCTGTCAAAAGCCTTTTGTGAATGAATCTCAGCAGTATTGGTGTTTTGATGATTTTCTAGAAGTTTTGTGTTTTAGATTGCTTTTCACTTGGACTTTGTAGTGATTCGAAGCATTGGCAGTTTGAAGTACCACAGATTACATTGGTCTTTTTGTATTTTTTTTAAATCTGACCTGATTGTGAAATCATCCTTTATTGAGAAATAGAGCTACTTGTTTCTTTGCAAATCTTCGAAAAAAACTTTATTATAGGTTTTTGAATTTCATTTTTTATAAAAAACATATTTGAGTGTTTTTTATCTGTTTGTTATTCTGGACGAATAGATCCTTAGTTTGCTGAATAACTAAGTAAAACATTCTTCAAAAAATGTTAAAGCCTTTATTCAATTACATTGTTAAAGTTTGTAGATCTCGAAATTAGTTTTGTAGTTTTGAGTGCTTTTAAAAATTTGTATATTTCTTTTGAAGGAAAATTGTTTTGAAGCTTCAAGTTTTTGAAAGTGAAAGGTTTTTGTTGTGAGCTTTGATAATTTGTCTCATTTTGAGTTATTGTTGAAAAGACAAAATATTTTCTTTCAATTATTCTTTATGTTCAAAGAAGGAATTGTTTATTAAAAGAATTGCATTCTCCAACTCTTTCTTTAGCTAGAATTTCATTGAAAGAAAAAGATTTGATTATCATTTTTAGGTGCATTTTTAGTGTTTTTGGAAGTCGAGTCTTCACACCATCAAAGTTTTATTTCCACACCCATTGACTTAAGAAACAGCTCATAAAAGTAACGCTTAATTAAAATTCATCTAGTAATCTTTTTATTTTTCTAGGGCTCTTATCACCAACATAGCTTAGGCTAGTATCTGGGAGTAGGGAGTAATTAACTCTCCAAGATAGTAAAAACAAACAAGTAGACAAATCTTGTGGTAGGAAATAAGTCCAATTGTAATTTGTATAATCTGGGAAGCTTCTCTTAAAGAAATCAATCACGAGATCATGTCTGAACCTTTGAGACAATCAATTCTGTTTCGTTGGGGAAGATAGAAGATTTTACGCGCATTACAAACGGTAAACCTCAGATTAACCATTTTCGAGGAGCCTGGGGTCACTTGTCGGTAGACCTCGGATTAACTATGTCGAGGAACCTTCAAGGGGATTGAGCTTTGTTACTCTACCCTTGCGCGTGGGATCGGATTGTAGACTATTCCCCCAGTTATATTTTTTACTGTTGGTAACCTTAGTGTCCATTAACTTAAGATTATTTCCTAAGGTGACGGTGAAGGAAAGATCTCATTGTACCTGGAGCAGACGTCGACTAAACTCACTTGGACTCTCTGGGGGGGTTCTCTTCACACGAGATGGTTTTGTGAGGAAACTTGTGCCAGTCTATTTTATTAAGCAGGTTGTCGGGGTAACTGTTCCAACCGCCCTTTCTGTATTAAATTTCTACTACGTTGGATTTCATCACCAACTAGTGTTTTTAGTACACGAAGTTACTGTTTGTGTGTGGTTTGAACTCTTAGATTTTTAAGCGTGTGATTCAGCTGTTTGTTTCTTTAGAGACTTTAGGTGTTTTCATTGAAATTTTCTTTGTTTGCGTGTGATTAGTTAATATTTAACCGTGGCGGAATTGCCGAGACAATCCCGGAGACTACAAGGGAAACCCCTTGAATATACACCAAGTCAGCTTGAAGGGCTTCGTGCTCTGGTATCATCTAGCAGCGGTAGGATTAGATCAACAGAAATTGGAAATTCATCTATATTTGTTCATCCTGATCATCAAATACCCACAACATAACACATTCAAGAACCGATTTCAGTTTCTGAAGTTACTGGTAGTATTTCTCCTTCCAGTGAACTAGCTGACGAACCTGAAATCTCTAAACCTGAAACTGAACCTTCTGTTTTGGAAACATCCTCAGGATTTATTACACCAACTTCTAGCGATCTTGGTTCACCTAGGGTAAGAAATATTGTCACTGACGATCTTCCATCTGGACTTATTTCTATTGAAGAACTTACTAATCTAGATGAAGATTTATCTCTTCCCAAATCCCCTCAGTCTTTAAATCTTAGGGAGCGTGAATCTATTTTCTACAGCCCTATTCGAACTAGTGCTTGGTATTTATCTTTAACAAACTTTTTAGAGAATCTAGGTCTTTCTTTTTCTCCAACTCGAATTCCATTTCATCCTACACCCAGACGTTACTATCTGTCATCCATTATGGCAGGAGAGTCATCCATGTTTTCCCAGACACCGGAAGCATTTTTACACGGTGGTCCTTCTATTCCTTCGGGATATTAAGCATTTTCTGGTACTTTCTCGGGAGCAGCTCCTCAACCAATTGAGCAAGTATTATCATATGGTCTTAATGGAGTTAAAACTGAAACGTCAAATGCAGAGCAAATCTTTATGATGTCTGGTAATATTCTGAATCCTCCACCTCAAGGCAGTCAGTTACCGCCTGGAGGGAAATCTCAGGGAAATCAGTTACCACCTAGGGGCAACCTCAAGGTAGTCAGTTACCGCCTGGGGGGCAACATTCAGGAAGTCATTTACCACTTGGGGGACAACCTCAAGGTATATTTTTCCCAGGAAAAACTGTGGAATCATATTATTTTGGGGGACAACCCCAAGGACAGTACATACCTCAAGGATATCAACCTTCAGGATAGTACATACCCCAAGGTCAACCCCAAGCTCAATATGCTCCTCAGGGTCCTTATCAACCCCAACTTCAGTACGCGCCTCAGGGTTATCAACCTCAAGGTCAGTACCCAATTCAAGGTTTCCAACAGCCTTCTGGTCAGTCATCTATACAAGGAGCTGGAAATTTACCACTTACTTATCAACCCTACGTTCAACCAGATTATGGTCCTTACGTTCAACCTTCTACCAGAAAATACCCCGGAATGAATATGGTGTGGGATCCGTCCCAATATAAACAACCTATGCAGCCTAATGTACAGTTACCTTTTCAACCTGGACAGCCTTTGGTTTCTGATCCAACCCAGCAACTTGTCCAGCCTACTATTCAAACTCCTGCACCTAGTTCTGTTCAGCAGTCTGCACCTAGTACACCTCAGACTCCGCCTCAAACTACTACAACTGCTGCTACGTATGTTCAACCTGTAACACCTGTTTCTGGAGTATCTGTAGCCCCGAGTTCGTCTATCCCTGCATCCGTGCAAATCCCTCAAGTCTCTGCACCCCAGTCAGGACCTTCAGTTCAGACTTCGATTCAGATGCCTGCAGGACAAGCCGGTACAAGTACAGTTGTCACAATTCAACCACAATTCACGTATCAACCGTACCAGGGACAACCTCAATTCGGTCCCTTTTCACAAAATCCAAGTTATCAGTATTAACCGTACCTTGGCTATACTTATCAACAGCCTCAACAACCCCAGTTTGGTCCGGTTAATCCTGGTTATCCGAGAGGTTACACAATTCCTAATGCAAATCTGATTCCCAGTTATCCTGGGTATCCGCCTCCTGGAACTTCTTTGGCTACTAAAGGTTTTCGCGACCCTAACCATTAGTTACCATTTATTGCAACTTTGGATTTACCAAATTTGACGCGCCTTATGAATGATCCAATTTTCTATTATCCGTATTGGCCGCCAATGCCGCATAAGTTGCCCAGTGATATACCGAAATTGGAAGGTAATTCAGGAGAGGATCCATCAAATCACGTCATGACTTATCACCTCTAGTGTGCGTCTAATTCAATAATTGATGATTCAATTCACTTACGTATTTTCCAAAGAACTCTTATTGGTCTTGCAGCCAAATGGTACATTGAGTTACCACGAGGCTCGTTTAATAATTTCAGTTAGTTAGCAACTGCCTTCTTAACTCATTTTCAGTTGCCTGTCAGATACGACAATGGCACAGAACTATTAACTTCACTGAAACAATCCACGTCCACGTATATTTCTGATAATATTCATGAATGGCGACGTAGAAGGTGTTTGGTGAAAGTTTACATTCCAGATCAAATTTTGGCGGAATGGTTTGTTAAATCATTGTTACCCAAAATCCGCCCCGAAGATGTAGCTAAAATTTGGTGTTGTTCTTGAAAAATGTGCTCAAAGCTCAGTACCTTGACCTCGTTTATACACAGTCAGGTACTTTACATGACAAAATCCCCGACCTTCCAAAACAAGGTCAAATAGTTACTGCTCCTTCAGGGTCTCATGCCGTTGATGGTATGATTGGTACAGTCAATACTAAAACTAAGAAGAAATATTCAAATAATTCTTCTCCTATTATAACTTTACCTAATTCCCCGAAAGAAGAATCTTCCCCCGAAATTTCTGCCGACATTCATGTCGTAGAGACATCTACGACCAAATCTAAATCTGGTGGTAAAAAGAAAGGGAAGAATAAAAACAAAAATAATTCAAAAGAGAAAACTGATAAAAATGAATCCAATGACAAAAAACGCAAACCTCGTTATCCTTGTTACATTTGTGACGCGGATCATCTTACTAAGGAATGCCCAGCAGAGGTTGCAAAATTCGTTAAAGGTGCACAACAACCTGTTGTCTTGAAGGATCCTTTTCCGACTCAAGATAGTAAGATGGTTGGTTCTACCTTGACTGCCTCAGAAGAGCCGATTTTGATGATGTCTCATGTAAGGATTGCGACGCGATCGCAATATTATGGTACTAAGAATCTTGTTGATGGTAAAGAAGCAGAATATTCTAGTGAAAATACATCAACTACACCTCCTCCTGTTTCTGGTCTGCTACAGATCGAGAAACCCAATCCAGACTTAATAATCAAACCGCATGCTAAAGGTGTTCTTCGTAAATCATCTTTCAATCCACATGCGAGAGCTGCTCAGAATCACAACATTGTTGAAGACTTAGCTATTTCTCCTTCAGAAATGTCGGCTTTGGAAGTGCTGCAATCATGCCCAGCACAGTGTAAATTTCTTTTGTCTGCCATAGGAGCTGTCGATATTCAGGATTCCAACCTTATAATCTTTTATTTAGAAAATAGTACACCTCACCTACCTCACCAAATGGCTTTCCAAATTCCAGTGTTAGTAAAAAACAAATCGATCTTTTGGACTGTGATTGATGAGGGAGCTTCAACGTGTATTATGTCGATTTAGTGTTGGAAATCGCTTGGTTCTCCTACACTCAACCAATCTCCGACGATTCTTAAGGCTTATGATAGTCGAGGTTTCCACCCTTTTGGTGTTTTGCAGGATTTACCCATAGCGGTCGAAGGGAAAATCGTAAATCTAGATGTGGAAGTGGTTGATGCCCCTCTAGATTACAACCTTCTCCTGGGTCGTAGTTGGACTTATGCTATGACTGTTGTTGTTTCTTCGATCTTTCGACTCATTAAATTTCCATATCAAGGAAGGATCGTTACAATAGATCAGTTAATTTATTTTTCTTCCGACCCAGCCTCTACAGAAAAATTCCAGCACGTTGGTAAAGCGGCTATTCCTTACAAGGATGTTGAAGTAGGTTTGATTAAATATTCTGGTTTACTAGGAACTTTTTCCTTTCCTCCTACTAACGTATCGCCTTATGTTGCAACTATTCACATGATTTCGTCAGACACTGTTATGTTTGATGATCCTTGGATCGTACCTTCCGAATCCGAGTTAGATTCATTTGATGGCATGATGCCTTTGAGTCCATTTGAAATTGCATATCAGGATGTATAGTCACTTTCCAACCCCTCTTCAACCGAAACTGATCCAATGAATGGGATCCATGAGGAATCACTTTCTATATCTAGTTCAGCCACAACGACATTTCCTGATCTTGTTCATACTGATGAGAAGATTTGTGAATTTCTGTCTGTTGACGATCTACCATGGGAAGATATACATCACTGGTCTTCATTTTTACCTGAACTAGATCATTTTGAAGATGATTTCGCTTCAATTTTTACTGCTGAATTTTTCAAAGAACCCCAGAATCCATTGCGAAATCCTGATTCTGAGTTAAATTTGGAAAATATCTCTCGAACAATTCCAATTGACATTTTAGTAAAACCAGGAATAATTGAAAACATTCATATAGGTGCTTGTTGTACGGAAGATGAAATTCAAACTTATAAAGCCCTATTTCAAGAATTTCGTGATGTGTTTGCCTGGTCCTATGAGGAAATGCCAGGAATTGACCCGTCAATTGTCGTACATGAAATCAAGACTTACCCAGATGCCAAACTTGTCCGTCAATGTCTACGTCAAATACATCCTAGAAAAGATGTTGCTATCAAAGCAGAAGTTGAAAAATTTCTTCGTGCAGGTTTCATTTATCCAATTCCCTTAACGGATTAGGTATCAAACATTGTTCCTGTGACTAAAAAACAAGGAACGATACGAGTATGTATCGATTATAGGGATATTAATCGAGCTTGTCCTAAAGACAATTATCCAACCCCTTATATCGATCAAATAATTGATGATTGTGCCGGTAGTGAAATGTTTTCCTTTATGGACAGTTTTTCTGGTTACAATCAAATAAACATACTCCCTGCTGATCAGCCAAAAACAGCTTTCATTTGCCCGCGGGGGACATTTTCTTATTGCAAACTACCCTTTGGATTGAAGAACGCTGGAGCAACTTTTCAAAGGGCTATGTCTTACGCATTTCATGACATTAAGCACATTGTGCAGCCTTATCTCGATGATTTACCTGCTCATTCATCACGTAGGGCCGACCATCTCACTCACTTACGAGCTATATTTATGAGATGTAGTCATTATCGAATTAGGCTGAATCCACACAAATGTGTTTTTTGTGTAGAATCGGGTCGCTTACTGAGATTTGTTGTTTCGAAAGTAGGCATTCGCGTCGATCCGTCGAAGGTCGAAGCTATTGTCAACTTACTTCCTCCTTCGACTTTACGCCAACTCCAAATTTTGCAGGGGAAAGCAAACTTTTTACGTCGGTTCATTCCTAACTATGCCGAGCTTACAAAGGGTTTTACTTGGTTGCTGAAACAGAACATTCCATTCTTTTGGGATGAGATCGATGATCGATCTTTTGATGCGCTTAAACACGCGTTGACCCATGCACCATTATTGCATCCTCCCAACTACAACCAGGATTACGTTTTGTACCTCGTTGCTTCTCATTCCACCATTGGGATGGTTTTAGTTCAGGAAGACGAATCTAGCACTGAACATGTGATTTACTATCTTAGTCAGAATTTGCATCCGACTGAGATCAAATACACACATATGGAGAAATTGGCCTTGGCAGCTGTTCAAGTTGTCCAAAGATTTAGACACTACATCTTGTTATGCAAAACCACAGTAATTTCTGACTGTAACCCTATGATGTACATTTTAACCAAACAATTGCTAGGGGGAAAGTATTCCAAATGGATAGTCATCATGCAGGAATTTGACTCGGAATTTGAAAAATCCAAGGCAAAGAAATCTTTGGTATTTGCGGAACTGATGTGCGATTTCCCCTCTACTGATACTGAAATTGTGGCAGAAGAGCCCATTGCGGACGAATCTTTGTTTCTTATCAGTACTCTCGATCCATGGTATGGAGATATTATCGTTTATCTCCAAACCCAATATTTTCGGCCTGAAATCTCACGATCTCAGCGATGGAAAATACGCTTCCAATCCCAACAGTATAATATTATTAGTGATACACTCTATCGTTGTGGAGCGGATTCTGTTTTCCGACGCTGTCTTATTCATGAAGAAGTTGAAAAGGTTTTAAATGACTACCATTCTGGAGCATGTGGCGATCATATTTCTAGGTATCCCACATCCCAAAAGATATTTTGCGTTGGTTATTTCTGGCCGTCGTTATTCAAAGATTGTATTTATGCAGTTCGGAAATGTCACAATTGTCAACTTTTTGATCGTAAGATGCTTGCACCACCTGCTCCTCTTCACCCTATAATTGTTGTCGGTCCTTTTTCCAAATGGGGTATTGACTTTATTACATGTAACCCTCACTCGGCCGTGGGGCATGCGTATATTATCTTAGCAGTAGATTATTTTACTAAGTGGGCCGAGGCGATGCATACATTTTCGGCTAACGGCAAGACTGCTGCAACTTTCATATTTAATCACATAATTTTTAGGTTTGGTGTCCCTCAAGCCATTATTATAGATCATGGAAGTCATTTTCGGAATGTCATGATGACTGAACTGACAGATCAACTTGGCCTGCATCACGATAGTTCCACTCTGTATTATCCGCAAGCCAATGGTCTGGTTGAAGCCATAAATAAAGTTTTAGTCACCATGATTAGACGAATTATTGGTATTCACAAGACGAATTGGAATTCCATGTCCTTTTCAGAACTTTGGGCATATCGAACCTTAGTAAAAATATCGACTGGTTTCACTCCCTTTCAACTGGTTTATGGTTTGGAAGCTGTGTTGCCGATTGAATGCGAAATTCTGTCATTGAAATTAGCCATAGAATTACTCCCAGCTACGTTTGAAGAGGAGAAACGTTTTTTGTACTTAGCTCAACTAGATGAGACTCAACGAAATGCTGCAATAGCAAACGAGGCTCGTGTCAAAAGAATAAAAGCTCAGTATGATAGAAGTGTTACCCCTCGAAATTTTTCAGAAGGAGACCTAGTCTTAGTTTATGATCACGCCAACGATAAGCTAGGAGCTGGGAGATTCATGCCTATGTGGCATGGTCCTTTCATTTTTAAGCGAAAGCTGGCAAAAGGGGCCTATGAGCTGATAGATTTTGACGGTGTCCCTTTAGATAAACCCAGAAATGGGCTTTATCTGAAGCGATATTATGCTTAAACTTGGTGTGGAGATTTTTTATTAGATTAGATTTCTTTACTGCTGGTGTGTCTTAGATTAGAAAAGCGTGCCTAGTTTAGAAGTGTGTTTTTTATCACTATTCTTGCTTATCTGAGTTTTACTCCTGATATTGCAAATGTCGACGTCTCTTCAAACCTACATTGGTTTTGCTGATGGTGCTTGTCGTAGTACATGGAACATTTCTTCCGCAGCTTGGGTTATTTATTCACCCTCTGACAAGTTAGTATCCATGCATGGGGTAAGCCTTGGTCAAACAAATGAATAACATTGCCAAGTATAGTGCAGTGGTTGAGTTATTATCTAAATCCATATCGTTTGGAATTTGGATTTTTATTTTTAGTTTGGATTCTGAACTTGTTGTATTATAGCTTAACAGGGTTTATGCCATTAGAAATCCAGTGTTATTACGGTTATTTTTAAGAGTTCGTCTCTTGGAACGTGAATTTGATTACATTGAATATCAACATATTCCAAGACATTTAAATACATTAGCAGATGCAGTTGCTTCTAGTATGATAAATCGACATATGTAATGATCAAAACAGTAAATCAAACAGCATTCATAACATGTACACAGATAGCCGGTAAATAGTGATATATCATAGTAGAAGAGTGTTTTCAAAAAAATATACATCATCTTCAATCATAGGTTGGAAACACCTTATGATCGGCAAAATGGTAACACAAAAAGTCAAAAATATGAGTCAACGACGCGATCATCCCATCACTGATGGTGATCACGATAAGAAACCACTGCCCGGGCCACTCTACATAGGAACCTCCTAAAAGGTCCTGGAACACCAATCACGTATTTCTGCAATCTGAGTGGAATATCATCTATGTCAATCTCATGAATATCTAGAGTCAGACGCTCTAGGTGATGCTCTAAATCAGACAGGATTTTTGTTGATTGGCCTGCTGGGGCTGGTGCAGCTACAACTGGTTGTCTTCTGTCATAAGGCTGGAGATGGGCCGGTCGCTGTGGACCCACATCTGCATTCAAAACTTTTGGTTATTAATTTTCAAGATGATCAAAACACAAAAAAAATTAGAACTTAGAAATTATTGAAAATGATTTTACCTGATTCATCCCATTGTTCCCCTGCTGGGAGAGTCATCTCTCGGTCCTCGCAGAAATCTATCCCAGTGTATGGAAATTCCTCTATAACAAAAATTTGGCATTCCAGCCAACAAAAATATGAAGGAGGAAATCGAACAATATCAGTGCCCTCAATACCGTGACGGGCCATCAATGCAACCCAACGAACCATCCTAGGTTCTCGAGGTCGACCGGCATCGATAGGAATACTCTGCGGAGCTAACATGGGGATCCTCTCTAGAGCAAAGGTGACAACAATGGATCCATATCCAAAGTTATTTAGTTTTCCCTTCTTCGCTCTAGTTAGTTGGCCTTTTACATTGGCCAACACAGCTTCGCACCAGTTGAAAATGGTGCCTCGAAAACATTCCACAGCAATGCGCATCTAGGAACCGGTAGCCACATGCAGTGCTGCACTCCCACACAGTCTGGTAACAGTAAACGCAATAAATTTCAGCTCGGGACGGATGATAGTTTTTATGTCAATGCATTTGTCCCTGGGGTCTGCCTGATCATTACAGAACTCTTGTCGAAGAATAACGAAAGTCTGGCCACCTGGCCTAGTCCCAAACAAGGAAAGTTGTTCGCCCCTCTTGGACAAACCAGTCAGAAAATAAATATCCTCCAGCTCAATTTCGAGCCGGTGGCCGCCGATAATGAAACACTGGTCCTATACGTTCCACCTGTTTACAAGCCATGTCAGGAGGTCTGCCTGTGCCCTCATGCCTTGGATGGACCAAAATTTATACAAACCGCATGCTCTTAATTCTTGAATTGTGGGCATATGGAGCATTACGGCGTCATCCACGTCCTCATGCTCACGTTCTCTCCAAATCAACATCTTGTTAATCCTACAATGCATAAAAAGATATGTTAGAACAATCTAATTTGAAAATTTTTGGGCGGCAAATGAGAAATTTGGTTTTGAAATTGGAAAACACGGGGACCGCACTTTGTCTTCATACACAGTGTGTAGGAATGCACGCGCGCTGTGGGAAAAGTGCAGACCCACGACTTTTTTCTACATAGGAAAAAGTCGGGGTCCGCAGGGCCCATGTGGGGCACCTGCGGACCTCCGCGGGCGATTTCTTAAACCTTATTTTTCCCTTAAAAATAAAATCTAAAGCCTAAAAATGAAATGTAAATGGATGAAATGCAATATTAGGAGGTCGTGGATTACCTGGGACTGACGGTTCTCGATTTCGTCGGACGGATTTTCCAGAATCTTCACAGGAACTTTTTTACCCAAAGGCTTTTACTTTTCACTCTGAACTTGAACGGTAAAAATGAAATTGAAAAAGTCCTTTTTATAAGTTTTTTCGAATAGATAAATTTTTAATTTGTTTATTTTTCACTTTAAAAAGGGTATTTTTGAAAAAAAAATTACTTATCTTAAACAGGTATGTGTAATGTTTCAATTTTTTGTGCAGAAATTGGATTTTCAAGAGAATTGATCATTTTTCAACAAAGAGCATACTTTTATCACTTTTTCGAACTCTTTCAAAAATTTACGAAAAAGCAAAACAATGGAGTTCTCTTTTAAGCCCTTTTCAGACTCTCTAAACTTGAAAAGATTGCCGAGCACTTGATTATTCAAACTCATTAAAGTAAATGAATAATCGTCCCTTCAGTATAAGTTTACCCCTTTTACGGACTGAAATGGACTATTTACGAAAAAGGTATACGTTGACTAATTACGGTCAATAGAGTTCTCTCATTTTATCATTTTTCGGGCTCGAGAGACTAAATTTACGAAAAAGTACACCCACAAAGTTTTCTTAATTTTTTCTTCTGACTCTCTAAAACTGAAAAACACCGAGTTTCTCCTATACTGGACTCGTTAAAACTTAACAGTAAAGGACTTGTTCAATTTTAAATAGGAACGAACCACTCCTTCTTAGGGTTCAAATTTTAAACTAAGCTGGACTCATCTGAAGGATGAGCTTATAAGCAAGCAAATTTTATCCTCCTCAAGCTTGTAAAAAATAAAGAGGTACTTGCCAGAAATGGTGGGGGAAAAAGAGAGAAAAATGGGCGTGTTTGTTATATTTTAAATTTTTCGAAAATTTAGTCAAACACTCTTGAACACGACACTTTCATTCACCTGGGTTGGGAAATCCTTTGTCTAACAGTTAATCAAACCACATTGAAAGTCTTCAGCCCGTTTCTAGGTATTAGCTTTGGGTCAATTGTCACCAAACCATCTGCAGTGTCGTTATGTGTTCAAAGAGGGCAGTTCAAATAAACCATTCATCGCAAAAAATATTTGTCTTCCATTTTTACCATCCCTGAGTCAGTCCTTGCCAATATATTTCTTCAAAACTTGATCTGTGATTTTGTGTTGTGGGCTTGCCTACGACGGATCACTTTCTATCGACGACAGGTCATTATCTAGAAATTTGATCTAGAAATCGTCAGTACCTTAAAATTGGCATGCCTCAATGGCGGGTTTTCTGCAGCCGACGACAGAGGTTATCATTGACCTTTGTTGAATGATTAGTGACATGTTGACTTGAAACTCCATTCTCATTCACATTTGTTGGATTATACTTGAATACTTTGAGAGCCCATTGACGTGCGGTGGTTACTCTCCACTTGTTAAGCGTTTTCATCATTAGTAGGTAATCAAGTGGTTTACCATGTTCGACCACGACGCACATTCATTCACATGGATAAGATCGTACTTAGTTCAAGATCTGGGAAATCAAGACCCTGGATCTAGTTTCTACCATCCAGGCTGCGAGGAATTTTGTTATCATTCATACAGTAGACTATTTATAAATAGATGGCTGCGTCCATACTGTGTCTACACATGTCTATATTGTGATGTATTCAAAATCATTCCTGTATCAGAACAATTTAAGTTAGTTCTAGTTAGTTTTGATCTGAGTATGGGAATGCCTACCTCAGCGATGATATGTATACATATATATTTTGCATTGAATGTTTTTACAGGTTCCGACTGGGGTGTCCACAGGATGATCCTTGAAATGATAAAGTACTGCACTCTTCATATATGACAGACTTTAGCTTCATCTATTCCGGACTTTTCACTTTAGGGGGCAATCTGTTACACTAAAAATTGTCATCCTGACATTCTGCTAGGTGTATGAGCTCCTTGTTACTCATACTTCCCCCTTTGCAAGTCTAACATATCAGTTCCTCATGTCAAGCCTTGAAAATCAAAGAAATGTTCCTAAAAATCTCCTAAACTTTGGTGTCGCACTTTCTCTATATCTTGCCTACGGTCTCGCACCCAATGTTCAGCTCTCCTACGTACCTGAACGCACTTTATCTGTGTTATAAGTGCGGACCCCTATAAAGATCACAAGGCGCAAGTAAATTCCAAAAAGCTCAATTAAAGTAAATTCTAGAAGCCTCTATAAATAATCTTGCGGTGGCAGAACCGCTCTTTTGAGGTGCATGTATCCCTTACCTTATGGAGCTAACCCCTTGATGTGACGAGCTTATCCCTTTGAAGGAGGATTCTATCCCTTCATAGTTGGAACAGAAAACCTCCTCTTTTCCACTATAAAAAGAGGCATTGGGTAGCGTCAAGGGGAGTGGAAGCTTTAGAATATTTGAGGTTCAGTGATGTTAAGATTCAGACTCAGTTAACTAAGACTTTTGTGAGGAGATATTACATACCTCTATTTGTCTTGGTTGGAGGAGTGCAGAGCTTATCAAAGTAGAGGAGACTCCTGCTTCAGACCCTGGGAAGGCCTGTGCAACATCAAGGCTCAGATTGTAAGGTTTTCCTTCTTTTGAAATTAATACGAATATACTCATTTTTCTCAATAAGATGTCAGTTAATGGTTTATTTCATAGATTCCTTGATCACTATGATAATCATAGTTTATGATGATGTCTATATAGATGCTATTTAATATTTTTCTTGTTTGTGACTGTAGGTTTACGAGAATAACTCCTTCAAGTGCATGAGGGACAATAACGACTTCAAACAAGCACTGGACATACGGTAAGTCTTTTACACCTCTATAGAGCTTTTTGTAAATCATATATGCTTAGAGAAGGATTAGTTTATTTGGCTGTTTGTTGCTAGATACTTTTAGTACTAGGGAGATCGGTCTTGTTTGCAAGACGGATTAATCCACACAACAGGGTAGGTGTGCATGCCTTGAATGATTTGTTGCTTCCCACTCTTCAAATCCACCCATTCCATCTGCAAGGCCTTCCAATCAGTGGTGATTTTTCCCAAAGTAATCAACCACTGGATACCCAAGATGATGTTGGTGTCTGGTATGTCCACTACAAAGAAATGGTCCTCCAAAGTGTAGGTTCCCATAGTCACAGAAAGTGATGGTGTTGGAAATGTTGTCATTGATGGAAAAGGAGATGGAAAAGGAGGAGCACCTGAAAAAACAACAAGGCAAAGAGAGAAGCAAAGTAGCAGAGAGGCAGAGGCAGTAGAGAGGTAGCAGAGGCAGTAAAAGAGAGCAGCAGAGTTAGCAAAAGAAGTAGAGATAGTATCAGTATTTTTGAGCTCAAATGCTGTGTGAAAATGTAATGGGGGTTCTGCATATAATTGAAAGAAACCCATATAATTGCTGAGTCAGGGTTGAATATTCATTTGTGTAAATTTTGTGAGTAGATCTATGCTACTTGTGAAGTTTCTGCAGACTTTGAATTAAGTCTAAATTTGGCTGAATGTGTTAAAATAGAGAAAGGAACCTTTATAAGGCTTTCAAGTCAGAAATGAAAGAGAAATTATCTGTAAACAGAGTAAGAGGTTGAACACTCATTCGGGATTTATGGTAATTGAGCTTATATGTATAAATGAGGAATTTGTTCTAAATTCTGTATGAAACTTATATGCATTCTTGGTCGAACTTTGTGTGAGAAATAATTAACTTCCTGTGGCAGTTGTGAAACTCTGTGTTTTGATGAAATTCACTGTAGAATAGGATTGCAGAGATCCTGTAATGAAATCGAACCAATTATTCAAGTGCGGGACTGAGAAGGCGCTATTGGCAAGAATACTCAATTTCGATGAGGATCCGAACTCTGATAACATTGCAGAGTTGAAAGTCAAAAAAAAAAGGGGAGATCGATGGCACAGATGGAATTAGATCTGTTTGAAGACCTATTCTGATCCAACGAGAAATTGGGATTTAATGGAATCATTGTGGATTAATTGAATGGAACAGTCCTTTCAGTAAATCAAGGATCGATGGAGTTGATATTATCATGGGCAATGAAATGAATTAGAACGGGGGTGCACAATCTTTAATTAAAAGAGTATATTTGTAATAGCTGAAGGGCAGAACGAGAATTTATTAGTCCATTGGATCTATTCGAACCGAAATATTGAACCAGGTATGGAAGAGTGCAGTGTTATATGTTTGAAGTGGAACGTTGAATGGAGAGGCGGAACTATGAAGCATAAACATGTGGAGGTGTTGTGTTATAATGTTGAGAAAGCAAGAGGAAACAGGAGCGAGAGCGGGAATTCCTTGTAATAAGACGTAAAATGAATGGTGCGGAACCTTGAGCCAGAGGGCGCGGAACCGAAAGGCGTGAAAAGTGAAACCAGAGTTTTGGAAACTGACAGTATCACGTTATTCAAAAGTGGTAAGAAAAAAAGCTAAAAAAACATGATGCCACAGATTAGATGCCACGTGTCCTAAGGTAGTTTTCTAAAACCATTTCCATCGCGCGTTTTTGAGAATTTAAGGTTCATGCATCTAGTTTGTGCGATATTGCGTGAGGACCGTCGGATGAGGGTTTAATTGGAGGTTGGAGCGCGATAAGATATGCGCCGTTGGATGTGAATGACAAATGGATTGCTATGAACGACCACATATATATGTTAGAGCTGTGGGACCCAGAATCTAAATACGATTCGACATTGGGTTTTTAAAACCAATTATGAGTTCAAATAAAGTCGCATACGAGAATTAAAAAGGTTTGAGCCTTTGAGTAAAGGTAAGGTTATAAAGCCATGGGTCATCATATAAAAGAATTTGATTATAATTCGAACATTTCAATATACCAAGAAGTGTTCCATGAACCTTGAAAAGAACCTCATACATATGACAATTGACAAGCAGTGGCACATATCATTGAAGGATGCGATTGTGGTTAATCACATCGAAACTATTGCAAAGGAATTAATCGCATCAGAGTGAAAGCAGAACATCGGAACATACCATTGAAAGTTGTGATTGTGATTGATTACATCGGAACTATCGTAATCACAATTGAAAGTATTCATAGGCGATTTATCGCATCGAGGAATAAGAAAAGTTCGGCAAGTGGGCCCGGAAGGGTGTTGTCTATGTTAAAAGGGTATGTTATTATATCGCCAAGAGTTACTTGGGTTATATGTTAATATATGTAGTGGGGCCGAGACTTATATTGCCGATTAGCAAGGTCATATGCTTTGACTTCCATTCATAAATGAGTTGATATGTCTTGAACCATAGAAATTGTGAGTAGAAGAAAAAGCCTCCGAAATTGAAAAGAACATTGGTCAAGTTTTATTAAAAGAACATCGTATATGCTTGAGGGTTTATAACCTTATTAAAGGAAAGTTCCGCATAGTATTGAAATTGTCAATTGAGATTATTGTGAGTTGCCTAGATTGTGCATTATATTGGAGGCAAAATTTGGGATGCATTTTATATGCACAGAGAGAGAGAAAATGTGAGTTTGATAAGTAGGCATGCCATCATATTACATGCTGGTGTTTGGGTCTAAATAAAAGTTAGTTTTAATACATGCGTGGGTGCATTGGACACGTCAAAGTCAAAGATTGTGCATTAAAGCTTTAGCATTAATTTAAACTACCAGATCTGAAGGAAAAGTAGGGGTACATGCATAGAAAGTTGGAGAATATGCATAACTGAAAAAGACAGTGAACAGAGTATGCAGAATAGTTACATGACAGCTGTAGGTACACAATTGTAGTGAATAGAAGAGGTATGCAGAACAGTTACCTGACAGCAGCAAAAAAGACAAAACCAACAAGCCAAGTGCTGGAAAAAATACTAAGTGAAATTGATATATGTAACTGAAAAAAAAAATGAATGTATATGTTTTAATTGATTTTATATTGTTTGCGATGCATTGGCAAGTCTCCGGAGGAAAAAAAAATCCCACTGTAATCTTGAAATTAGTACATATTGCTATATTTTTCTGAATGAGCTGGACAAAGAAAAGAGAAGGCAGAAGGAAAAGAGTTAGGGCTATTCACTTCAAATTCCCTATGAGTCTTGTGATGAACTCTATAAATGATATCACATTGATATGCATAGAGAGGTTAGAGAATGAAAAAATGAAACAGTGAGGCAGAGAAGGAGGAGCTGATAGAGAATCTGAGAAAATGCAGAGATGATGTAGGGAAGATATGAAGGCTGGTGCAAAATAGTGAAGATGATACAAAAAAGAGCTGACATCCAAAGTAAATCAGTAAGTGTTTTCTTTTGAAAGAGTAAGGAAGTTGGAGCTTCCCTATCAAGTTGTATCTTGATAGATGTCAGTTGTAGCTGACTGAGGTAGGAGCCTCCTGTAGGTTGGTGCCTGCAGAAAATAGATGGGAGTTGGTGCTTCCACATCAAGTTGTAGCTTGATAAAATGTCATTTGTAGCTGACTAAGGTTGGAGCCTCCTGTAGGTTGGTGCCTGCAGAAAATTGATGGGAGTTGGAGCTTCCTTGCAAGTTGTAGCTTGCAGAATTGAGGATAGAGCCTCATGTAGGTTGGTGCCTGCAGAAAACAGTGGTGAGAGGGAGTTGGAGCTTGCCTTTGCATCACATCAATAATAAGATGTGGTTTTCTCCCTTTATGGGTTTCCACTTATATCTGGTGTCTCTGTGCATGATGTTTATGTGTTGATGTGGTTTATCTCATCTGCTTAATACTTGCTGCTCTCATATTCAATCTGCTATTACATTAACAAATCTGTTTGATAGTAATACTTGTTGCTCACAGATTAAGATTTCTCACATATTAAGTTGACCATGAAATGAAGGTGTAAATAAGATTTAAAAGAAAAGTTTTAAAAGTCCATGTATGTGTTAAACTGATTCACCCCCCCCCTCTCAGTTTAACTAAGGGTTCAACAATTGGTATCAGAGCAGGTTCCTTTGGTGCAAGCCTAATAGCTTGAAGGAGATCTAGTTAAGTCATGGACTATCAAAATGTACCTGTGTTAAATACAACAAACTTTCCTGAATGGAGAGATAAGGTTAAAACAGGATTATTGGCTTATGAACCTGAGGTATGGAAACTTGTATGTGATGGTTACTGCACAGACTCTCCCTCGGTGCAAGAACAACATAGGAATGCCAAGGAAAAATGCGTGATATTCAACAGTCTTCATAACTAGGATCTTGAGTTAATAATGGATTTAACCTCTGCAAAAGAAATATGGGATAGATTACATTTCATGCATGGAGTAGACACTAAGGATTGCACTATCAAGAAGGAGAAGAGAATTAAGAAGAAGAAAAATTCATGTCAACAGGAAAATTTTCAATCAAATGAGGTTCCTGCTAGTGTGAATGGAAGTAAGAACCATGAAGAAATTACAGTTGAAGAAAAAATCAAACTTGACACAGCCTTGACTGAAATAGAAAGATTGAAGAATGAAAATAAAGACCTTAAGACACTGGTGCAAATATGTGATCAGAAAGAATATGAAGATAAGAAATAAATTGTTGGCTTGAAGACACACCTTGAAGAAGCAAAGAAAATAGAAGACACTCTGCTGCAACAAATGAGAGAGAAAAGTCTGGAATGTGAAAAATTGGAAGAAGAAGTAGTGTGCCTAAGAAAGAAATTATAAAAATCCCAAAGAGAATTATTAATGAACGCACCTCAAATGAAAAGCTCTGGATAGTTGGACAAGATGCTAAATGCTCAAAGGCCACCTCTCATAAAGGCTGGGATAGGATATGAAGGAGAAACCAGTAAGTCCAAGGTAGAAGATAACAGGAAAATCATCTTTGTAAAGGCTATAAAGGATAATGAACCAGCTCAGCAGATTCCTACAGAAGTAGAAGCCAACAAGAACATGAGTTGCAAAGAAACAAATAGAAACAAGCAGCAACATGAAAGAACAGAGAATGAGAAGATGAAACAATCAGCTGCTAAAGGCTCATACACTCTTGATTATGAAGTAAATAAATTTGGAAGATGTCAAAGGAGGTTCTTTCCTCCTATGAAAAATAGCACATGTTTTTCTTGTCATAAACCAGGACATATTGCAGCATATTATAAGACAAATAAAATCTAGTCCAACCAGCAAAGGATGCAGAAAATGAGAATAACCCCTCAAGCAAGCAAATGGAAAGAACAATCTTTCACCAGGTACACAAATCATTTCCATGGCTACTGTTATGCATGCAATAATTTTGCACATAAATTTGTTGATTGTAAATTGTGTTCAAAAAGGGGAATGAAATATTATACATTAGCTCAAACATACCTTGGAAAAGTAAGATGTTATGTATGCCTCAAACTTGGTCACAAAGAAAAGGACTGTAAACTGCCATATACTTTAAAGAACTCCAGACAGATGATGGAATCAAAACAAATCTATGAATCTAAAAGAAGTGCAGACATTATGAAGAACCCCAATAAAGTATGGAAGGAAAAGAGAAAGGGGGAGCCTATTATCTCAATAACATAATGAATCTAGCATAGTCTCAGGGGGAGCTTCTCTAGAAAACAAAGAAAATATCCAAACAGTGATAAATATAAAGCAACATTCTAGGGGGAGAGCAGTTCATAAATAGTCCCCACAAAAGTAGGCTAAGAAGAGCTCCATGAAATGAGAACAGCTATTAGATCAGGAAGGGAAAATAAAATTCCTCTAACAGAGAACTATAGAGGAAGAAGATTATTTAGCTGACAGATTGATGAAAGAAGAGAAGGCAGCAAGCAACCATGGTAGTAGAGAGAACATCAGCCATGAACTTGTAGAACTAACAGTGAATCACATTAAGAAGGATGTGTAAGAGAAGTGTCTATCATCATTATGTCATTACATCTTTCATCTATGAAAATTCCCCTTTGAGGAATGCAGTTAAGTGAGTGATAAACCTCTGAGTGATCTACCCATGAAGATTCCAAGAAAAGAAATTGAATATGTCTTCCTGAAGTTCATTATGTTAAAACAGTTGAATTGTATGTAAAGCAGCAATGATTCTGGAGCAGTCCTAAAAAAGAAAATGTAGTGACATTCCTTTGAACAGAATGGCAGAATAAGCAAATGGTTAAAGATGCCAAGATCAAATTCAGGATATTGATGACTGTTGGTGTGAACAGTGGAAAGCTCAATAGTAGAATTTATGAAGGATGTATCAATTATGGGTTAATGTGCAAGCTGAAGTGAAATCTCTGCATGATTTATCAAAGTAGTATCAATTGGTATTTAGGTACAAGTAGCATGCCTATCAACAGAATACCAGGTGTTATCAGTGGAGCAGCAGTATGGTACAGGTCCTCAGGATCAAGGGATTACGGAAAAAGTACACCAAGTTAGTATCCCAGAGTTATCTGCATTATTCAAGCATGAAAAGGTTTATTACAGAGCTAAAGGATCAGTATTTTGTTTTGAAACATTATATTGAGCATTGAAGCAGTATCTTTTTCTATATATTTGCATGCCTTCCTGAAGTCAGTACATATATATCAGGCCTCTCTCTTGAAATCATTCATAACACCATGTGAAGTATGTTTACAAAGATATTAATTAAACATCTTGAATATGTTTTTGTGGAAGATCATCATGAAAGAATAGTTAAAGTATCTTAAGTTTGAAGGACTAGTTGTGATTACCATTGAAGCTCAAAAGTTCTTTATTAATTCATCCAAATCCTACTTCAGCATAAAGCATTTGTTGGTAATTCACCTTTAAAGAGAGATTGATTATTGACATACATACCCCATTATGTCATAAATAAAACTACACGGTTGATAAGTGAGACTGACCAATACATTGAAGGATTTGTTTTTGAAAGTACACTGTACAAGAAGTAAATTCATTTGGTCTTTTAGATTGAAAGATATCATCTAATCTCACAATAAGTTGTAAACTCTGACTATATTCATTGATCACATTAGTAACAAGGACCTGCAACTATTAAGTGTAATATCATTATTAGCATTCTAGCTCATATCATCACCAACATGCAAGAAAAGTGAACCACATAAATAAAAGATATATTGGATTCATCACAATTGAACATATGTGTACTGTTGATGTGCATCACAGAAAAATACTTACTCCATCTACAACCTTCCTCAATAGATATGCATCACAGATGAATATTATAATATAGACTGAAGTATAGCTGAAGCAAGCTTGATATGTCACATGATGCATTCACAATATTTAAGGTTTGATCCAATAATGCATTTATGATTAGATAAGGTTGGTACAATATCTTCGATGAAGTGTCATTATCTTCACTTTCAGCTTTATACTAGTGAAAGGAGACTGTGCTTTGGGATTGTATTAACTTACAGTGTCTATTCAAGTTCAATAATCCTCAAAAGTGTTCTCTCAACAACTCTTGTACACCAGTTTGGAGCAGCAGGGTACAAAGTCAAAAGAAGAAGGCCTAAACACATCTCTGAGAGAGGAAATGAAGAGATAAAAAGCACACTAGGAAATGTGCAACCCTTTGCCATTGATGTCAAGGGGGGAGGAAAAGCAAGCAAAAGAAGAGTATTGGTGGAGTATTGTCATCAATGCCAAAGGGGGAGACTGTTGGAAATGTTGTCATTGATAGTAAAGGAGATGGCAAAGGAGGAGCACCTGAAACAAAAACAAGGCAAAAAGAGAAGCAAAGTAGCAGAGAGGCAGAGGTAGCAGAGAGGTAGCAAAGGCAGTAAAAGAGAGCAGCAGAGATAGTATTAGTTTTGTTGAGCTCAAATGTTGTGTGACAATATAATGGGGGTTCTGCATATAATTGAAGAAAACCCATATAATTGTTGAGACAAGGTTGAATATTCATTTGTGTAAATTTTGTGAGTAGATCTATGCTACTTGTGAAGTTTCCACAGACTTTGAATTAAGTCTAAATTTGGTTGTATGTGTTAAAACAGAGAAAGGAACCTTTATAAGGCTTTTAAGTCAGAAATGAAAGAGAAATTCTCTGTAAACAGAGTAAGAGGTCGAACACTCATTCGGGGTTTATGGTAATTGAGCTTATATGTATAAATGAGGAATTTGTTCTAAATTCTTTATGAAACTTATATGCATTCTTGGTCGAACTCTGTGTGAGAAATAATTGAGTTCCTGTGGCAGTTGTGAAACTTTGTGTTTTGATGAAATGAACTGGAGCATAGGATTGCGGAGATCTTGTAATGAAATCGAACCAATTGTTCAAGTGCGGGACTGAGAAGGCGCTATTGGCAATAATACTCAATTTCGATGAGGATCTGAACTCTGATAACATTACAGAGTTCGAAGTAAAAAAAAAAAAGGGAGATCGATGGCACAAAGGGAATCGGGTCTGTTTGGAGACCTATTCTGATCCAACGAGGAATTGGGGTTTAAGGGAATCATTGCGGATTAATTGAATTGAATGGTCCTTTCAGTAAATCAAGGATCGATGGAGTTGAGATTATCATGGGAAATGAAATGAATTAGAATGGGGGCGCACAGTCCTTAATTAAAACAATAGATTTGTATTAGCTGAAGGGTGGAATGAGAAGTTATTAGTCCATTGGATCTGTTCGAACAGAAATATTGAACTAGGTATGCAAGAGTGCAGTGTTAAATGTTTGAAGTGGAACGTTGAATGGAGAGGTGGAACCGTGAAGCATAAACATGTGGAGGCGTTGTGTTATAATGTTGAGAAAGCAAGAGGAAACAGGAGCGAGAGTGGGAATTCCTTGTAATAAGATGTAAAATGAATGGTGCGGAAAATTGAGCCAGAGGGCGCAAAACCGAAAGGTGTGAACAGTGAAACCAGAGTTTTGGAAACCGGCAGTATCATGTTACTCAAAAGTGGTAAGCAAAAACGCTAAAAAAAACGCAATTCCACAAACTGGATGCCACGTGTCCTAAGGTGGTTTTCTAAAACCATTTCCATGGCGTGCTTTTGAGAAGTTAAGGTTCGTGCATCTAATTTGCGCGATATTGCGCGAGGACCGTCGGATGAGGGTTTAATTGGAGGTTGGAGCGCGATAAGATATGCGCCATTGGATGTGAATGGCAATTGGATTGCTGTGAACGACCACATATATATGTTAGAGCTGTGGGACCCAGAATCTAAATACGATTCAGCATTGGGTTTTTAAAACCAATTATGAGTTCAAATAAAGTCGCATACAAGAATTAAAAAGGTTCGAGCCTTTGAGTAAAGGTAAGGTTATAAAGCCATGGGTCATCATATAAAATAATTTTATTATAAGTCGAACATTTCAATATACCAAGAAGTGTTCCATGAACCTTGAAAAGAACCTCATACATATGACAATTGACAAGCAATGGCACATATCATTGAAGGATGAAATTGCGGTTAATCGCATCGGAACTATTGCAAAGGAATTAATCGCATCGGAGTGAAATCAGAACATCGAAACATACCATTGAAATTTGTGATTGTGATTAATCGCATCAGAACTATCGTAATCGCAATTAGAAGTATTCAGAGGCGATTTATCGCATCGGGGAATAAGAAAAGTTCGGCAAGTGGGCCTGAAAGGGTGTTGTCTATGTTAAAAGGGTCTGTTATTATAACGTCGAGAGTTATTTGGGTTATATGTTAATATATGTAGTGGGGCCGAGACTTATATTGCCAGTTAGCAAGGTCATATGCTTTGACTTCCATTCATAAATGAGTTGATATGTCTTGAACCATTGAAATTGTGAGTAGAAGAAAAAGCCTCCAAAATTGAAAATAACATTGGTTAGGTTTTATTAAAAGAACATCATATATGCTTGAGGGTTTATAACCTTATTAAAGGAAAGTTCCGCACAGTATTAAAATTGTCAATTGAGATTATTGTGAGTTGCCCAGATTGTGCATTATATTGGAGGAAAAATCTGGGATGCATTTTATATGCACAGAGAGAGACAAAATGTGAGTTTGATAAGTAGGAATGCCATCATATTACATGCTAGTGTTTGGGTCTAAATCAAAGTCAGTGTTAATACATGCGTGGGTGCGTTGGACACGCCAGAGTCAAAGATTGTGCATTAAAGCTTCAGCATTAATTTAAACTACCAGATCTGAAGGAAAAGCAGGGGTACATGCATAGAAAGCTAGAGAATGTGTAGAACTGAAAAATATAGTGAACAGAGTATGTAGAACAGTTACATGACAGCTACAGATACATAATTGCAGTGAATAGCAGAGGTATGCAGAACAGTTACCTGACAGCAGCAGAAATGACAAAACCAGCAAGCCAAGTGCTGGAAAGAAGACTGAGTGAAATTGATATATGTAACTGAAAAAAAAATGAATGTATATGTTTTAATTGATTTTATATTGTTTGTGATGCATTGGAAAGTCTCCAGAGGAAAACAAAAATCCCACTGTAATCTTGAAATTAGTACATATTGCTATATTTTTCTGAATGAGCTGGACAAAGAAAAGAGAAAGCAGAAGGCAAAGAGTGAGGGCTATTCACTTCGAATTCCCTGTGAGTCATGTGATGAACTCTATAAATGATATCACATTGATATGCATAGAGAGGTTAGAGAATGAAGAAATGAAGCAATGAGGCAGAGAAGAAGGAGGAGCTAATAGAGAATCTGAGAAAATGTAGAGATGATGCAGGGCAGATATGAGCTAGTGCACAGCAGTGAAGATGGTACAGAACAGAGCTGATATCCAAGGTAAATCAGCAAGTGTTTTCTTTTTAAAGAGTAAGGAAGTTAGAGCTTCCCTATCAAGTTGTAGCTTGATAGATATCAGTTGTAGCTGACTGAGGTAGGAGCCTCATGTAGGTTGTAGCCTGTAGAAAATAGATGGGAGTTGGTGCTTCCACATCAAGTTGTAGCTTGATAAAATTTCAGTTGTAGCTGACTGAGGTAGGAGCCTCTTGTAGGTTGGTGCTTGTAGAAAATTGATGGGAGTTGGAGCTTCCTTGCAAGTTGTTTCTTGCCGAATTGAGGTAGGAGCCTCCTATAGGTTGGTGCCTATAGAAAATCAGTGGTGAGAGGGAGTTGGAGCTTGCCTTTGCATCACATCAATAATAATATGTGGTTTTCTCCCTTTATGGGTTTCCACTTATATCTGGTGTCTCTATGCACGATGTCTATATGTTGATGTGGTTTATCAAATCTGCTTAATACTTGTTGCTCACATATTAAGATTGTTGTTACATTAACAAATCTACTTGATACTTGCTGCTCACAAATTAATATTGCTCACATATTAAGTTGATCTTGAAATGAAGGTGCAAATTAGTTTAAGGAAAGTTTAAAAGTCCATGAATGTGTTAAACTGATTCACCTCCCACCCCCCTTGTCAGTTTAACTAAGGGCTCAATAGATGGAACATATTGCATGCACTACATAGTTCTATCCCCCGGAACCGAAACAGAGAACCCATCAAAAGTATCAGTAGGGATCCCTCTCCTCTGCATAAAGTGAGTGTCAATAAAGTTGTGGGTTTCCCCACTGTCAATCAAAATAGAAACTCTTTGGTTCATGACTGAACCTTGCACTCTAAGGGTCAAATACTTGGGCACTCCTCTCAAAGAAACAAGATACCCACTGGTTGGAGAAAAGGCTCCTTCTTCTTTTCTGGATGATGATTTATCCTCCTCCTCATCATCACCAGCGCTCTGACCTTTCCTAGGTCCATCATTTCATTCTTCCTCCTCACAATCAGAGAAGACTTCAATATAGTGTGCTCTTCCAGTAGCACATCTATGTCCCGGTACCCATGGCTCTTAACAAGTGAAACATAATTTCTTTTTCCTCAACTCCCTCCAGAGATCAATGTCAAGAGGTTTCTTCAGTGAGCTCTCCTTGGGTGGAGCAAATTTCCCCTCCTTCCCCTTAGAAGAGTGAATGGCTTTGCTTGGGAAGGTTGTTTTTGCCCTTGGCAAGGCATCTTGGAGATATCTAGTTCTCTCAATGGCATCATGCATAGTGATGGGCTTGGTATACTTAACCAACCCATGCAAAGGTTCTTCCAGGCCATCAATGAACATGTAGGCTCTCCTTGCTACTGATAGATCAGGGACCATTACAAACAACCTCAGGAATTCAGAGATATAGGCCTCAGCATCTCCTGTCTGTTTAAGCTTTGTCAAGCTTATGAAAGGGGCCTCTGGATCCTTCCGATCAAATCTCTCCACTAGTCTCGTAGTGAACTCAGCATAAGTGGACACATTGTTGTGCCCCAATGTAGAAATTCCATGAAACCACCAGTTGTGGGCTTCTCCCTCAAAATGCAGCGCAGCAATCTTGATGGCTTCTGCTTCAGGCACTTTATTCAACTGGAAATAGATGTCCAACTTCTCCACCCATGATTTGGCAGAAAAAGAGGGTGATCCATCAAACTTAGGCAAGAAGAACCTACCCATAGTCTGGTGTCTCCCATGAAGGAAACCTCCATCTCTGTACTGCTTCCATGGCCTCCTCCGGTCCTTGAGATGGCAGAAGTCTTGAAAGCTCAAGTTATCCTTGAACCTTTGACTTTGTGAGTCATATTCTACAAATTACCCTTCCAAAGAGGTTGGCTCTTGTAGCCCTTCATTCTCTATAGCCAAGAAGGTAGGCATTGTAGAGCGTTGTGAGATCTGTGGAACTTGTGGCAAGCTCACAGGTTGACCAGTCCCAAACTGAGACATCTCAGAACTTTCTCCTTGATGGAATCTTCCAAGGGACTCCCTCATTATTTCTATCCTCATCTCCTTTATCTCCTTGGATCGATCTTGCATAGATTCCAACAAATTTTTTGCAAACTCTTCTGCCTCTTTATATTTATCATTCACCAGTTCAGGGGCTTTCCCCTTATCTTGACCCTTGTCAAGGTAAATAGTAGTATAGTCATAATTTCTATGAATTATATTCTGGTATCTCCTCTCCCTCTCAGAAAAAGGATCTTCATCTTCGTAATGTAGCATGACTGAGGCTCCAATGCTAGCATAGTTTGTGCCAAGAGTGGAGCTCCGATACCACTGTAATGATCCTTTTTCGGGATTCTCAAGATTCTATTTTAGAGATATAATACATAGGAATTTATTGGATATTTCACTCTTCAAAGAAAGGGTGAGATCCATAGGCTACCTGACCAACTATAGACTCTGCCTATAGAACTTGGAATAACCCCTTTTTAGGATTCTCAACAAGGTCTTCAAGGAAAACGCTGTATAAGAAAATATGAGCAAGAATAACATAGATCAGGGCTGGTATCCCCTTATTTATGTTGTATGTGGCTTATATATGGAATTTCATCAGAAAAAAATCAGTTTAAGCACATTAAATAGATCTCCCACAGTCAAGACTAGCTAGAAATCAGCCAAAGAGAAGGGTTGTTCCAACATGAAAACTCTCCCATTAGATTTGTGAAATTTTTACTGAAACTCAGAGGAGGACAGACAAGGATATGATATTTCAGATTTATAACAGAAAATAAGATTTATATTTGAGCTTATTGCCTCTACAGCAGATTACAAAAAGAACTAGGGCAAAATCCCTTCAAAAATTAGAGCTGTGACTAGAAATAAACTGCAGAAATACATAGACAACGTTATTTTTCAAATTGTTCAACTGTTGTGCATTAAATTTCAGATCTCTAAAATATTTATGGATAAAACATCAGATCTAATACATATCTGGAAACTATATGACTTTAAGAACAAGATCCATGTGGAATTACATCAAAATATTGCATAATAAGTTGTAGATCTGAATTACAAATTGCAATGTTGCAAAAAACCCAGAAATTTCTAAAGATAAATTTATTACTGGAAAGATCAGATCTATGGAGACATGGATCAGCAACCCAATCCATGGATCACCAAGGGAAGGCAAGCCTAACACCAAGAGATCTTCCTCCAATTTGATAGGAAACTGAAACAAGGAAACCCTCTCACAAAATAACGCAGTATTGAGTAGAAACTGTGCTGAGGGTGAAGGAGACTGAATAAACTAAATGAAATTTTAGATCAGATACAAAATATGGATAGAATTTCTCTTTGGAGGCTGAAAAGCACACTCCAATAGGAAAAGCCTCTCAAAACAAGCTAGATCTAAGCAGATCTAGAACACCACTTGCTGCAAATGACAGCAGCTGCAAAACCCTCAATGGGACAACGTTGCTCATGAAAATGAAGCTTGGTATCCAACCAGATAGTGGCTCTCTTCAGCAAATAACTCCTCCAATGATCCTCAAGGGAAGAGATGAAACCCCTAAACAGGAACTCCAATCACAATCCTCCACTAAACAACAGAGAATGGTATTTTTCTAAGCAAAAAAATACTTCAGAAATATAATCTATCAACAACCTTCTCTTGTTGCCCTCCTTCTCCTTTTATAAGATGAGAAAGCTCTTACAAACCCTAAACCACTTTGATGAGTTGGCCCTTTTTACATTAGAGGCTCCCTTCTAGAACTGCGCAGTCCCTTTTGGAGATGCAATGAACCTAGACAGCGCAGTTGATTTGGTCAAGGTGGACCCAATCTTTGGCTCAAACCTCTTTCACACCTACAAGTGATTATTTACATAGCCCTGATTTGTCTTTGTTCACATGGGAATTGATTTATTCTGACTTTTTAGGAGTCTTACATTTTCTCCTTTATTCATTTATTCATAAAACATAAATTAAATCAAAATTTAATGTTTCCTCTTAGCTAAGGCTAAGTAGGAACATTACATCACTTCACACATAACCCTAAGGATCCATTGACCACACTAGATTTTCCCTATTATGCACTCTGACTCTATTTTTGAGATATCCATGACTTTTATTGACTCCATATCCCAAAGATTCAAAAACCTCTCACTCCACCTATTCTACCTGTTCATCTTGCCCAACCAAACAATAAACAAACCCTACACTTAACAACTAGCCTAAAATCAACCATCTAAAGCAAACAAGAACACATCCTTTGCATCTAATAGAGAGAGCCCTCTATGAGTCTAGGAAGGCTAGGTCCTAGGACTCCAAAGACTGGTTTCATGTTACCTTGTGCATTTGGTCTACCAATCTGCCAAATCACGGGACCCGAACAGAAGACTGAAGACATTCCGAAAACAACATTCAGAACTCATGAGGGTCATTATAAAATTTTGGTCATGCATTTTGGCCTTACTAATGCACCTTCAACTTTTCAAGGTTTGATGAATTCTATTTTCAAACCCTTCCTTCCAAAATTTGTGTTAGTATTTTTTGATGATATACTAATCCACAACCAGTCTTGGAAGGATCGTGTTCAACATGTTGATAAGGTACTAAAAATATTGGAGGAGAAATAATTATATGAAAAAACCTCCAAATGTTTCTTTGGAGTACATGAGGTGGAATATTTGGGTCATAATGTATCTCATGAGGGTGTTAAGGTAGACCTTAACAAAATTAAATACATTAAGGAATGGAAAATCCCCACAACCATAAAGAATATTTGAGGATTTCTCGGGTTGACAGGGTATTATTGCAATTTTTTTAAGAATTATGGGAGAATAACAACACCTCTAACAACATTACTGAAGAAAGATGCATTTTCTTGGACTCCAGAAGCAACTAAGGCCTTTGAACATCTTAAAGAGGAAATGTGCCAAGCACCAGTCTTAGCAACGTCTGACTTCACAAAAACCTTTATTGTGGAATGTGATTCCTCGGGAAATGGAATTGGTGTTGTTTTAATGTAAGAAGGAAGAACTATTTCTTTTGAAATTCATCCAATTAAATGAAAGTATTTACACAAACCTATTTATGAGAAGGAAATGTTGGAACTACTACATGCACTAAAGTAATGGAGACCTTACCTAATGGGAAGACACTTCAAGTTAAAAACATACCACGATAGTATTAAATAATTTTTGGAACAAATATTATCTTCAAAAGAGCAACAAAAATGGGTCACAAAGATGTTGCGTTATGGCTTTGAAATCATCTACAAAAAAGGGAAGCAAAATTTTGTTGCAAATGCACTCTCAAGAAAGAATGAGGATGTGGAAGCATTCCTTTGGGCCATTTCTATTATCCAACCTGATTGTATAACCGAAGAAAGGGATGACACTCATTCAAAATTTGCAGCAAGATCCCAGTACATATGATACATTTAGTTGGAAAAATGATTCATTATGGTACAAAGATTGCTTATATATGTTGGACGTAGTATTGGGCATATTAATAGACCAACAATTAATTGACAATCTGGGAGTCCATGAACTTTGAGGAACAACACTGGAAATGCCAAAGAGAGCCCCCAACAACTTGCAAATAAAATTGTAGTCTAACTCGCGCATCAACCTCAACAAATTAAATTGAATCATGCACCTCAAAGGAAACTTGAGATAAAATAAACACCAATCCTGACAATTGAAAACAAGCTTTGATCAAACATTCAAAAAATGAAAGACAAACCTGAATTATTAGCAATTGTGAAAGGAAATCTTAATTATCGACAAACAGAAGGTAAATCCTAACTATTGTTTGATTGGAAACCAAGCAAAGCCTAAACAACATTGAAAAGGAAGATTGTAAATTCTGAAATAAATTCAAGGTCAATTCAAAACCATTCTTTTTGCAAAGAGAATTAACAAGTGTGCACTAATTCTGCCTAGTTTACCTATGTGTAACAAAACCCTTTAATAAATTAAAAATACATTCACTGTATGAATAAGGTCGAAACATAAATCACTCTCGCTCTCAAATGATTTGCAAATAACATTGGACCATGATTATAAATTACCAAATAATAAAAATATGAGACCTCTGTTCTTAACATACTGATGAGTATGAGTATGTGGCTTCAGATTTGTTTAGAATTCAATTTATTCGTGCATCCATGTATGTTTAACTCATATCACAATCGCTATAATTAAAATGAATTCGAAAGATAGGAATAAGTCTTTGTATTTCTGAAACACAAGATCACAAGTTCCCATTATTGATTTACGCAATCAAAACTTGTAGAGGCAAAATCTTTTAAAACAAAGAATTTGGAATTGAACAACTCTTACCCTATGCGCTATGATGAAATTTGAAAAGAGAAAAAATATTCATAACATGAGGTTGTGAAAACAGAGTATCGAGAAATCAAAATGTCGACCAGCGTGATCACCACACTTCGTGGGATGGAAGATACACTAATTCAACATGCAATCGATAAAGAATTTGGTACAGAAATCCATCACCAATCACATAGTAAATGATAAATTAAATGCATCACTTATCAAGTCAGAATTGGAACTAATCCTGAATAATTCAGATTGGTGTCGAGCTATTCTAGAGGCCAACCCAGCCTATTCGCACCCTCCGTCAATGATCTAGTTTACATAGAGAGTATAATTATAAAACACATGAATTAACTAAACAAAAAATTGTTGAAAATTCTTTGATTAATCTTTAAATCTTAGTCTTTACATGGTGTAGGCAAAGATCAAACTCCAACAACAGAGGGGGCGATCAGCTGTGTAATATTCCAAATTTTTCCCTCAATAAATTGGAATATTAAATTTTGTCAATTTCACTTATGAGTTGAATAATTGGGTGAGGAGGCCCAAACACAATAAAAACATGGATGAAAAACCTCTTAGTATGAAAGGAAATCAACAATGGAACTAGATTTCACACCCTCATGTGTGAAAGGAGACATTTGCAAGAAGGCTAGGTCAAGTTTGACCAAGTCAAACAGTGCTGCCTAAGAAGGTGTAGCTTGCTTGGGAAGACAGCACAGAGAAAGAAGAGGGAAGTTTCCTTGATGAAGGAAACCCTAAAGAGTGGGACTCATGAAGAGGGAGCTCTCATGTGTTTAAAAGGAGGGCAAGAAAGCCATTGTTACTCATGCATATCATTATTGATTTTGTGTCTGCTTAGACTATTTGCAATCCCAGTTGTTTAGTTGAGTTTCTGTGCTGCTTAGCACAAGGATTTCCTGTTTAGGAATCCTTCTCCTTTCTTGAGAAGCCTCTTGAAGGATTTGTACTGATTTTCCTCACATCTAGGCTTGAGGCTAAGCATCCTCCTCCAGTGCAGCATTATTTCTGCAGCAGAATAATGTTGTGTTGCAGGGTGTTGCAGTGAGGGATCACAACACCTCTTACATCACTTTTTTTTCAGAGGAGGAGTCTCTCTTTCCTTTGAGGGATCAATTTGGAAGCCATAGGAGCGTATTGTAGATCTTGGCATTGGGCCAACTCATTCCCTTTCCCCTATAGCGCAGTTTGGTTCAGTAACTACATTATTTTCATTAAGCATTTGTTGTGGGGTTTTGCATTGTTGATTGGAGGGTAAGATCTTCAGTGATAGGATCAGCCTTTCACCTGAGATCAATTGGATGATATTCAGCCATAAGTTGCAGCATCTTCAGCTATCTCCATCCATTTCCAATTTTTGAGTTGCAGCTGCTACCCAGCATATCCGGCATTTTTGCCATTTTGTATATTTCAGCCAATCCTTCTAAGGATTGTTGTATTATTGTTTCCAGGGGTTGAGATCTTTCTCCCCCTTATTTCTTGAGCCATATATTTTCATATATTTCTATTATTATGTAATATGGAGCAGTGCCTCTTATAAAATGCATCCTCTTAGCCTACAACAACTCATGTGTAGCAGTGTTTCTCTATTGTGATGTACATGTTCCATTAGGGCTCTCGTTGCCTAGCTTGAGTGACTAATTCCTCAAATCATTGTACTATTTTTACTGCTATAACATCATTTTTTGGCTATTTGTATCTTCATGTGCCCAGTCTTATCAAAATAATGTTGTCATTCCATTATATGTGCTTACATTGTTTGCAGTCCCTTCATCGGGCACATTCTGAAGACAACTAGGTGTGGGAGATATGTTTAACCCACCTAGAGGGATTTATTTTGAGCCTCCTCTTGGATTTCAGTCTTAGATGCATTGATCTAAGGGATCTAGGTCTTGGTTTCAAATCCTGTATCATCCATTCTTGGAAAATGTGTTTTCCAGTCATGCCTTGCTAGCAGATCCCATTTGGGATATTACAGTGGTATCAAAGCAGCTTTCTTGGCTCAGCCTCTGAGTCTCGGCCCAAGAAGATTAGAATGATAGAGAATATGATATTACTCTCATTAGTGTTTAAATCCAGAGAGGACCTCTCCAAGGAGGTCAAGAAGATTGAAGAAATAGAAGAGGAAGTACCATGCACTTCCTATTCTCATCAAGAAGAAGACAATGAGCATGGAAGACACTTGGATTATCAGATTCTAAGTGATTACCTTATTGAGTACAGATCTCAACCTAGAGCCTTCAAGGAGACTCTAGCTTTTCCTCATTTCATCCAATTGAAGGAATAGAAGAGACCCTGTAGCAAAAGAGAAATCAAAGGCAATAGATTTATGTTGTCTACCTTTGATGGGTCATCTACAGCAAAAGCTTGGGTGAGAAAGTTGGAGGCATTTTTCCTACTACATCCTGTAGCAGGGGAAGAAGCTGTTGAAATATCAGCGCTACACTTGGAGGGTGGAGCCTATGTTTGGTGGTTCAGCCACTTGAGCCATGCAAGGGTGAGAACTTTTGTAGAGTTCACTCAAAGGTTGGTCAAAACCTTTGATGGAGAAAGAAAAAAGGAGGAAAAACTCACACCACCACTTGAGGAGCCTTGTACTAACGCTGTCACAATCATGGAGGAGTAGCCACATGCATCAACAGTTGGGGCAGCCAACACATTGGAGGAAGGAACTCTTGCAGCCCTACAAGAGATTCCCACATTTCACAAGGTATGAAGAAATTTCCACTATCTTTTGTTGCAGCAAATTCTTTTGAGAATTGTGGAAATTTTATTTTACATGACCAAGGGTCAAATCCCATTGTTGATCTAGAGCAACTTGGTTGCACGGTGTTGGGCAACAGTGAAAATTTTAAGAAGGAAATGAACCATCATCCTCATGAGCCATTGTTGGATTTTACATCATACTTGAGGTTGGGGTTTTAAGACTTGATGTAAGATAGTAGACATATTGAAGTGATAAACCCTTTCTCCTTTATAGATGAACCTTTCTCAATGAGCTCCTCTCAGCTCAAAGAGAAACTTCTACTTTCAGCAGATCCAAGACCTTATTGGTTTTGGAGGACTATTGTTGAGAGGGAGGTCTCATGGAGAGATCTCATTACAGGTGCACTTCAACACATCATGGAGTGCAAGGATTTTCTTCCTTTATCACAGGAGCAGATAGAAGATGGAGGACATCTTAGGATGGATAACATCTCTCAAGCTTGTGTTGGAAATTCCTTGAGCCATACACATCATGATGGGAGGTTTTTCCTACCACCTATTTGGGTCCTTATCGGATCAAGTTGATCCTTGAGAATATTGCATTTCAAAATCCCATGAAGTGCAAAGACAGGAATCTGATTTGGGAGGATGGTAGCCCTCATGGGAGGAGTACCAAGATGAGGAGAAGAAGGAGGCATCTACAAGTGAATTAGTGGATGTGGTTTATGAGCAAGGAGCTGGGAGGCTACTTGAAAATTTATGATATCGGGCAGCAGGAGGCTTGGTTGGGCTGGTTACTCTTGAAATAGTTTGGTCATCATCTTCTTTCTAAGGGTATGTGGCAGGATACTTGCATCTTTGAGCAGGAAAGAGTATGGATGAATGATTTTGATGTGACATAAATATCATTCATTATGTCTTCTTTACATGGGTTGTATGATGGGAGCATAAGGAGGCAGCAAGCATGGTGGTTGCTTGATTTGCACTTGAGAGAGGAAGGGCAGATTTGCTCTCACATATTGTGTGATGTTAAATGAGTAGAAGAGGGCACTTTCATGGTGAAAAGGGGCTACTCCTTGGCCTTGGATGATTTTGAAACACTTCCATCTTGGGAGGTATTCCATATTTGCAGCAGCATTACTAGAGGAGTCTTTGACAAGGAGCATGTCAAAGAACAGAGCTTTCTATTGACGGGAGCTTACTTGCATGAGCTCTCAGCACTGTCACTTGGGAGTAGGGATTTATGGATGGAGTGTCCCCAGGATCACTTCACATTGGATGCAATTGGTGAACAAGGAGGAGTTGATGATGATCGAGTAGTGGATAGAGGCATCTATCACTATGACATATTCTTCTTGACTTGGATTTCCAAGCATAATGAGGATTATCTTCTTGCAGCATATGGACCATTCTTATTCATAGCATGCCAAAACACTATGGAGCACTCAATCATGGATCCATGTACCATCTTAATTCCGGCATATGGTAAGAATTTTGTTTATACATTCATTGATTTGCATACTCTTACCATTACTATGCAGTGCATTGCTTCACAAGAGGGCAAGCTTGTCACATTGCTTCATGATCATTGTTGGGCCAATCTATATGATGGAGGCAGCCATATTTTATGTGGCCTTGGGAAAATATTTTCTCATTACATGTATGTTCAATTTTTATATCCAACTATTTTCCATATGATGACATACATGATTCACTATGTATCAAGAAACATTTTTCCATGTAATTTTCTAAAGCAGCAGTTTGTAAAACTGCGTTGTCCATGCTTAGGAGACTATTAGCAACTTCAAGCACCACATGAAGCCATCAGTACTTCCTTCATTATTGTACTGATCATGTCTACATTTTTTGATATTGTTTCTATTCTTGTTGAAAGCATGATTGGGAGATTGACACATGAGTCGGATGTGTCCTTGATGGTGAAGGATTCCCACATTTTTTGCACTACATGTTCTAATGGGAGCATGGGAGGAGATATGGCCACCTCAGCCACATATGTTTTCTCTTTCAGGGTGGGCCATGAGTTCCTTAACCATCCATTGTATAATCATGGGCAAGTACTTGATCATGTATTGTTGACACATTCAGCCATTTACTGTCCATTAGTAGATGTGATGATTCTTGTATATTACTTGCCATGCTATTTTCTGAAGTTGCAGTGGATGAGACTGCACTGTGTCCTCTTGAGATATTGTTTGTATCATGCATAATCATGTAAAACTTGCAGCAAACTTATCATTGGGATAATCTATGATGACTATATCCTATTCATCATGGATGGATTTTTTTGGGCCAGCTTGTTCTTCAATGTTGGAGGAGAAACCTTTGGAGGATTGTTCTTCATTTTTCCACTTGAGGGAAATAATTTTGCAGCCCAGGATCAGCACATGCTCTACACTCATTATGAGTGGAGAGAAGGATAGCATGGGGTAGGCTATGATTCTTACCATATTCAGATTTACAACCCACCTTCATTTCCAGAGCTTGAGGTGGAAGGAGATTGCCATGAGTTACCATGTTGGGAGGTGACTCATTTTGTTTGGATGATTGCTTGGGGATGGAGGATCCATTTAGGGAAAAAAATTTCCTAGCACTTTTCAGTCTCCATGCCTTGGGAACAACTTCTCAGTTCTATCCTTGCAGTTGCTTGAGGACAAGCAACATTTGGGATGGGAGGACTATAATATTCCAATTTTTTCCCTCAATAAATTGGAATATTAAATTTTGTCAATTTCACTTATGATTTGAATCATTGGGTGAGAAGGCCCAAACAAAATAAAAACATGGATGAAAACCCTCTTAGTATGAAAGGAAATCAGCAATGGAACTAGATTTCACACCCTCATGTGTGAAAGGAGACATTTGCAAGAAGGCTAGGTCAAGTTTGACCAAGTCAAACAGCGCTGCCTAAGAAGGTGTAGCTTGCTTGGGAAGACAGCACAGAGAAAGAGGAGCGAAGTTTCCTTGATGAAGGAAACCCTAAAGAGTGGGACCCATGAAGAGGGAGCTCTCATGTGTTTAAAAGGAGGGCAAGGAAGCCATTGTTACTCATGCATATGATTATTGATTTTGTGTCTGCTTAGACTATTTGCAGTCCCAGCTGTTTAGTTGAGTTGCTGTGCTACTTAGCACAAGGATTTCCTGTTTAGGAATCCTTATCCTTTCTTGAAAAGCCTATGGAAGGAGTTGTACTGATTTTCCTCACATATAGGCTTGAGGCCAAGCATCCTCCTCCAGTACAGCGTTATTTCTGCAGCAGAATAATGTTGTGTTGCAGGGTGTTGCAGTGAGGGATCACAACACCTCTTCCACCACTTGTTTTTCAGAGGATGGGTCTCTCTTTCCTTTGAGGGATCAGTTTGGAAGCCATAGGAGCTTATTGCAGATCTTGGCATTGGGCCAACTCATTCTGTTGCCCCTATAGCACAGTTTTCTTCAGTAACTGCGTTATTTTCATTGAGCATTTGTTGTGGGGTTTTGCATTGTTGATTGGAGGGTAAGATCTTCAATGATAGGATCAGCCTTTCACCTGAGAGATCCATTAGATGAGATTCAGCCATCAGTTTCAACATCTTCATCTATCTCCATCCATTTTCAGTTTCTGATTTGCAGCTGCTACCTAGCAACTTCGACATTTTTTCCATTTTGTATATTTCAGCCAATCCTTCTAAGGATTGTTGTGTTATTGTTTCCAGGGGTTGAGAGCTTTCTCCCCCTTATTTCTTGAGCCATATATTGTCATATATTTTTGTTATTATGTAATATGGAATAGTGCCTCTTATAAACTGTGTCCTCTTAGCCTGCAGCAACTCATGTGTAGCAGTGTTTCTCTATTTTGATGTACATGTTCCATTGGGGCTCTCATTGCCTAGCTTGAGTGACTAGTTCCTCAAACCATTGTAATTTTTTTACTTCTATAACATCATTTTTTGGCTATATGTATCTTCATGTGCCCAGGCTTATCAAAATAACATTTTCATTCCATTATATTTTCTTTCATTGTTTGCAGTCCCTTCATCGAGCACTTTCTGAAGACAACTAGGTGTGGGAGATATGTTTAACCCACCTAGAGGGATTTCTTTTGAGCCTCCTCTTGGATTTCAGTCTTAGATGCATTGATCTAAGGGATACAGGTCTTGGTTTCAAATCTTGTAGCATCCATTCCTGGAAAATTCATTTTCCAGTCATGCCTTGCTATCAGATCCCATTTGGGATATTACAAGCTGGTTAATTCTGCATGATGCTACATTGCTACCGTCTCCTCTCCTCCTTCTCTCTATAAAATTGACCTTTTTCTATCCAAAAATAGTTCTCTATTCTATATTATCCTATCTATTTGTCCCTTCTGAAATACAAGATATTCATATTTATAAGAGCAGTGTTTACTAATTCTGGATTGGATATTAAACAAGGCATATAATTTAGAATTGTGAACTAATTTCTGGACAAAATAGGGAGTCTGCATATTTTACTAGAGTCCATCAATCTGAGGTTCTAAATAAACACCAAAAATTGCTATTGAATCATCGAATCCTTGCCATCGTGTCCATGGGCATTTCACACTGCTATTCATGGCTTCTAGAAATAGTTTGATTGAATGCTTTGACCATCATTTTATGCGATATTTGGAATAATTAGTTGCGATCAAGGTAACAAATCACCATCTTGAACCTTTTCTCTTTGAAACCCATACACTCGTTTTCCATCATGACAACTGGATGTATGATAATCATGGAGATAAGACATGATCTACACTACTGGAATAGGAACTGTGCTACTGGAACAAAAATTGTATTGTTGGAACAAAAACTTGATTTGTGGTGCAGGAACTCTTCAATAGTGCACGAAGCCCATAGTAAGCTAGTGCAAGAACCCAAATTGGTACATGAACTTGCTGCATAGTAAAAGAAGGTGAATGTAGGATTAAGGCATGTTGGCATATGCATATAATCAACTCAATATAAACTTGAAAACACACAAATTATTATTAATGATGCTTTTAATGTTTTAAATCTCGTTAAAATAAGGGGATAGAAAATACTTACTCTATTATCTCCGAGAATGCACAAAACTACGAAAACAACCATTCAAACTTAAACAAAAGCATGAGGGATTCTGAGTAAAAGATGATATAAAGTTAAGTAAAATAGAGGCCTAACATCCCCCCATGTTGACCTTCTTGCATGTGCTCATGCAAGAAAATTAATTGTTGCATTGTCACTCCCTTGCAAAAAAACAAGATTAAAATATTTATGGACACTTATAATAATGTTCCTGCAATTCCGTGTGATCAATATTTCCTTCACTAGATAGAGCTTGTTCCAAAACATAGTGTCTAATGGAATCTTTTTTTATTTAGACTAATTTCAAGAAAAATGTAACACAAGGGCTACCATAGGAATACCAAATTGCAAGGACAATGTTATTACTTGAATAAAATAGCCAACTATTAAAATTTCCACAAACATCTCTGAGGCATCCTTGATTAGAAGTTTTAATTTAATATCCTCTTTTTAAATATGAGTGACATGATTTGAAACCCGTGGTGTTAAAAGTAGTCACAATAATACCTTCCAACAGTGACCATCTTACCATTATCCACATATAGTAGAAGCTCCTCTTTTCTGGGAAAAGTGAAATACCTACACTAAGGGTCCCACGTCCATTAAAAACAAATTATTCCAAAACAATAGAACTCCAAGGCATAACACCAGAAGGATCTCAAAGCCATTCTCAAAGAGATATGATAATGAATTCAGGAAACAACCAAGTAAATCATAGTGTAAAGTTAACTTTAATACCACAGGCATGGCCCTGCTACCAGCAGGCGTCAATAGCCTCGACAAGGATGCCTTTTAACCCACAAAATGCTTGTGTCCCATATATTAGATATAGATTCAGAGTCATTTGGAAGAATTTACATTTGTTTTGAAATTAATTGAAGGCCATTGTCCTGGCTTGGTAACCAGCTAATGAGAGTTAAATTCACAAGAACCAACAAGAAGGAACAAGTTGGCTCATGATGAGACCTCTTGTCTTCCAGATTTTCAACTGAAATCCATTACCCTAGCTTCATAACCAGTAGCATTAATGTTGTTCTTGTTAGAACCCATGATCATGGTAGGTCAGCTCACAATGAGACCTCCTATCCATCAATTAATCTGGCTTATGAAAACTCTGATTATAATCAACCTTAAATAGGTTACTTAATAGTTGGGGAGGTCTCCGGATGCGGATGTCTGCATGGAGTGATGGGACATTGGTCCCTACGCGTCTCCTGAAGGAGCTCACGTGGGGTGGCCATATGGCCCCCTGTACATGCATTAATAAGATCTTAACTCCGCTAGCTCGCACAGACATTACTCCACCTGCTCAGTCGCCCCTTCAATTTGCTATGGATGTTCATTCAGCTATGGAGTTCGTTCTAGACTGTTCGGATAGTTGTGATGGCAGTGGTGGCTTCTCGCTTCCTCTAAGCAGTGCTTGCCCTCCAAGCTTTGCTAAGCCTAGCGCTCGCACGCATACTGGCCGTCGTTGCACTCTTCTTGCCTGTTTTGAACCGCTGTCGGGGCATCATTTCTCTCACAGCCTCTTCTGTGGTGCCCATTCCCCTCACTGTGCTCAGACAACGAATTTCTGTGGTGTCATTTCCCCTCTCTGTGCTCGGTCAGCAAACTTCTGTGGTCTCAATTCCCCTCACTGTGCTCCTGAGCCTTTTTCTCGCCCTTTCTATTGCAGATTTCACCACCCCGCCTCTACCTCCATGCCACGCCTTCGCCACAGAATGAGGTGTCGATGAGGCACTAGTCGGGGTCATGCTTCTCACTATCGCCCTTCCTCCAGCTCAGTTTCAGGGTCTTCCTCAGATGAAGAGGCGCAAGTCCAGCCTCAGGCGATGCGTAGCTTCAGAGGCCGAGGTCGCCATCGTGAAACTGTTCATTTTGCTCAGCCTATCCCTCCCCCCTCTGTTGACCTTCCCAGTGGCACAATTCCTCCAGTTTTCCATGGGTCTGCGAGCCTTCCCATTCGCCAAACTTCTCAGCGTGCTGACTTCCGCTTTGAGTGTTCCTTAAACAGACCCATTGTCACGGCTTTTATCACTGTAACTCTCAGGGAAGAGTCTCCTCACCCTGTTCCCTTCCTTGTAGCCTCGCCCCTGCCCCCTCCTGTCACAAGCTTCCCCAAAAGCTCGGATTTGCCTATAGATATCGCTCATCCCTCCAAGGACATGCCGCGCAAGGAGGATGCAGTCACTGATAAGGAAGGCGCTCTCAAGGGAGTTATGGATGATAACAGAGATGAATATTGGTGCAGAGTGGTGGAAGAACCTCCGTCTCCGGCTCATGATCAGTGATTTTCCTAGCTTACAGCTTCTTCTAGTATTTTTTCTCAATTACTGTTGGAATTTTTTGTTTACTTACCTCAATGCTCAGCTGGAAAAGTTGATTGTTACTTTCAGTATATATCTTTCTGTTGACTTGCTTTGTATAAACTGTAGGCCGGTTTCCCTTCCAAGGGTGGCAAAACTGTTTTTTAAAGGACTGGTTTCCCTCCTAGGGCAGTCCAGACTCTTTTTGTTGAGCATGTCTATCAAGCCCAGTGTTTAGGCTCTCACAGATGACACTGAGGCAGTTTTGTACTAGTAACTTTTATACATAATAGAATTAGTTTTACTTAGAAAAAAAATAGTTGGGGAGGTGATTCTAATCCTTAAAATCATGGGATGGCGTGAAAAGTTTTTAATTACTAATATTTATTGGTTTGTCCTTCTACCTTGAAGACTCGTTTTAAATAAAATATCTTAGATAATGACTGAAAAATCTCCTCAAATTGTTCATGTCAGGGTTCTTATGAAAACTTGTTATATTTTTGTAGGCGTGGTCCACCATAGGAGGATTCTCATCAATACCTTCAAAGAAGAACTTAAAAAAGTTTCTTGGATGATAGTTATTGGTAAATAATCAAAGTCACTTTATAAAACATGAGGCATTAAGAGTGAATTTATTCTGACAAGTCTTACCACAAGAGTGCATAATAATATAGATTTCAAAAGTTGTGCTTTAGGGAATCACAGTTTCGAGAGTGCTGCTATACAATTTTCTTTCATATGGCATATTTATTCATTTCTCTTATATTACCCTACCTATTTTAAATAAAGGAATATCACCTTTAAGTGTAGGTGTACTTCCAATGTATCCATGTGCGTAACAGAATGCTAAATATACTCACACTTAGTTTTAAAGAATACAATTCAAGATATGCCAAAGCGTGAGAAACTAGTTGCTTTAATTGATATGGTACCAAAAGTTGTCAAATGATGAGGGAATGATGTGTGTCGATGATTGCTTGAAACCAAGATTCAATGAGATCCACATATTGATGATTCTCCAAATGATGCAATCTTTCCACAACTTGATAATCACTCTCTAAGAGGCATAAGGTATCCAGTGAAAGAAAAAATAAAAATCCCTCAAGTTCGAGCTCAAATATCTTCTTTTCAGATTGATAAGAATGGTCGAGAGATATTCTATGGCTTTGATTTTCAGCAAAAATTTTAGAATAGGTTTCAATTATAGATTTCTCCTTTAATGGTCTTTGAATCAAGGTTTCTTCCCAGGATAGAGGTTTTGTGGAAATGGGGGAAGTTTCCAAATTCACTCCCTTCCCCAATATGGAAGATGTAAAATTTCATTCGATAGGGGAATCAACGGGAAGAATAGGTATTTCAAATTGTTGTGCAACCTGCTGGTTTGGATTAGGGGGGCTATGGTTTGGACTAAGGCTTAGACTAGGCTTAGTGTTTGGGTCAGGGTTAGGGTTAGGTCTAGGGTTTGAATTAATATTTTAACTAGGGTTAGGTCTAAGGTTTTAATGAGGGATAGGTTTAGGGTTTGAATAAGTGCTAGGTTTATGGTTTGAATTATGATTTTCACTAAGGTTAGGTCTAGAGTTTAAATTAATGTTTTGACTAGGGTTAGGATCAAGGCTGGGGTATGGGTAAGGACAAGGAGTAGGATTAGAAGGATAAGGAGTAGGATATGGATTATAAGGACAAGGAGTAGTGAATGGATTAGGATAAGGGGTAGGGTATGGATTAAGGTAAGATTGCATGGGTAACTAGGACCATGGAGGAGAATGACTTGATAGTGCATTGAACGAAAATTGTGATTGTTGTTGTTGATTAAGTAATTGAATTTGCATAAAATAATTATCTAGAGAAAAATCTCCAAACCATCTTTGATGACAAGGGGATATCTGACTCGAAGAAGAGGGCCAAGCAGGGGGGCACTGTGGCCATGAAGTAGGATGTTCAATTGGAGGAGGATTAAAAGTTTTCCATGAAATTATAGGTTATAAACATGTTGAGGAACTTATTCAGGAGAATAAAAATTATTCCAAGTATTGAATGATGATAAGTTTTGATTTATACCTAGCAGTTGATTCGATTCCTTACTTGATTTCCTGAGTAACTTTAGTAATCCTGGTAGTGATGGGCAATGTTTAGTTGAATGAGGCTCCTCAAAAATTCTGCAAAATTTTAGGCTATTGAGTGGGCACCTTCCAAGGAAGTTCTTCTTCATACAGTTTGCACAAAATATTAACAATGGTTATTCATCCTTCTCCTATTCTTCCTACAAATCATCCAATGTTGAAATCAAATATTTAATAATATTATTTTTATGCTCAAGAAAAATATTAAATTCTGCACTCGTGAGTTCTTCATTGGATGATTTGTATATCTCTGCGGCATCATCAAAACTCCTCATTGAATGATTCCTTAAAATACCATTTTCTTATTTTCAATAAGCTAATTTGTAGATTCGTCGGCACAGGAATAATGTATATATATGTAAGGGGTGGGGGGTGGGGGGGGGGGGGGGGGGTGGTTCTTACAGCACTAGAGAAGATGAAAACCTTAAAATATGTAATGTTCCAAAATTTTCATTAAGTTAATTGGAACATTAATTTTGCTTTCCTTTTAATAAAAAGAATAAAATGGGTAAGGGGGCCCATGAAGAAGCATAATAAGCACTCCTAATATGCAAAGGTGTCACCTAAGAGGCTTATTTTTCATCTCCTAATGTGAAAAGGGGAAATCTGAGAAAGCCCAGAGTCGAGTTTGACCAAGTCAACGACGCCTAAAGAGGTGAAGCTTGCATGAGAAGAGAGCCGGCGTAGTTTTTGAAAGGAGGGAGGATATCATTGGATGAGAGGAACCTAATGGGTGGGGTCCATGGCAAAGGAAAGCCTCCTCTTGGCATAAAGAGGGAAGGAGCCATTGCTCATTATGTTTTAGATTTGAGTTGCAATGCGCTCCTCTCGGTGTTCAGCGAGATAGACGTAACAGCAGCACAAAGAGCGATTCATTTGTTTAGGAGTTTCCTCTCCTTCATTGGGAAGCTTTGGAGGACCTGTTCTTCATTCTCCTCACATCAGGGCTTGAGGCCAAGGTAACCATCTTTAGCTACAGCATTTTCCAGTTGGGCAGAAACGTTGAGTTGCTAGGGGTTGCAGTGACGGTTCATTACCACCCACTTCCGGAGCTAGTTTTGCAAAGGAGGAGCTCATTATTTCTCTGGGAGATCAGTGAGGAAGATCCCGGAGCTTCATTGCAGATTTTTTCATTGGGCCATATTTTTCATCTCATTCCCAGCACAGTCTCTTCCCCATATTGCGTTATTTTTAGAGGGCACTTGCAGGAGGGGTTCACACTGTGGATTGGAGGGTGTAATCTTCAGTGAAGGGAGCAGCCTTTCACTTTGAAGATCATTGGAGGAGGTTTCTTCATCATTTGTAGCATTTCCATCCTTCTCCATTTTTGTATTTTTATTGAGTTGTTGCTGCTACCCAGCAACTCCGGCATTTTTCCAATTTATACATTTTGGCCAATCCCTTGGAGGATTGTTGTAGTATTGTTTTCTGGGGTTGAGATCTTGCTCCCCCACTTTATTTGAGCTTGCTATTTCCATATCATTGGGTTTATATCAGTTTTCATTCATTTCCCACTATGGACTGCGCATTCATAGCTTGTGGATGGATTGTGTAGCAGTGTACTTTCACTTTGGCATGTACCTCTGTCTTGAGGTTGATCCGGCCTATATTGAGAGGTCTTTTCCTCAAGTTCTTGTATATCTATTTGTAGTAGCACATAATATAATGGCTATGCTCTCTTCTTGCACCATATTTGTTTATGTCTCACTGCTGCTACTTGTTGGAGTTCATGTATTACTGTAGCTCTCTCTTTGAGCATTATTTGAGATACCTAGGAGTGGGAGATTTGAATAACCCACCTAGGATTATTTCTTTGAAATTATATTCAGAAGTATAGTGTATGAAGGGTAAAAAAATGGATCCAAGTCCCCTTTCAGCTTATTTTTGCATTGGCTTCCTTATACAGCATCCTTGAGGACCATATTGCAGCAAATCCTAAAAAAGGGATATTACAGTGGTATCGAAGCTTCGAACTTGGCTCAACCTGTGAAGTTCGAATCAGATAGACAGAAGAGGTCAAGATGATGCAGAGGATGAGATTTCTCTCATCAGTTTTTATTTCTAGCAAAGACTTCTCCCAGGAGTTTGAGAAGACTGAAAAATGAGAAGAGGAAGGACCATGCACTTCCTACTCTCATCAAGGAGGAAAAATGGAGCATGAAAAACACTTGGAATTCGAGATTTTAAGTGAGTATCTTACTGAATACTGAGAAAACCCTAGAGCCTTCCAAGAGACTCTATATTTTCCACAATGTATTCAGCAGAAAGAAGAGAGAAGACCCCACAGCTATGGGATGATGAGAGGCAATATATTTCTATTGTCTACATTCGATGGATCACTCACATGTGCAGCAGAGGTTTGGGTGAAGAAGCTAGAGGCTTTCTTCCTGATACATCCTGTAGTAGATAGAGAGGCTGTAGAAGTTGCAGCACTGCACCTTGAGGGTGAAGCAAAGACTTGGTGGTTCATCCATTGGAGTCATGCAAGGATTTTTACTCTTGCTGATTACTCTCAAAGATTGATCAAAAGATTTGGTCAAAAGAGGGAGGAGCCCTCACCACCAGTTGCAGAGGCACATACCAGTGTTGTCATAGTGATGAAGAAGCAACCCTCAACTCCAATAATCGAGGCAGCTAGCACTATTGAGGAAGAAATTCTTGCATCAACACCAGGTTCTTCCAAATCTCTCCAAGGTATGCCTAAGTTTTTATCTCTCCTGGAGGATTGTACATCTTTACATGTTGATTGTTTAGAGAAGGAAAATTTCACTGCGTTGTGCCATCATCTTCATACACCATTGATATGTTGTGCACCACCGTTGAGGTTGGGGTTTTGAAACTTAGTCATGGAATATATTGCATTTCAATGTCCCATTATATGCAAAGGCCAAAATCTGTTTTGGGAGGATGGTAGCCCTTGTTGGGGGGATACCAAGATGCAGTATGAAGGGATACATCCACAAGGATTTGAGTGGATGTGGATTTAAGGCAAGAGGATGGTGAGCCTCTTGCAAATCTATGACACAGGGCAGCAAGAGGCAATGTTGCATTGGCTACTCTTCAAAGAGTTTGGCCAGCATAGGACCTATCTTTTTTCACAGGATGTGAAGAAGGAGGAGGACTGGCAGGATACTTACACCATGGAGCAGAGAAGAGCATGGGTGCATTATGATGAGATGGAATTCTTCTTACCACTCATTATTCCACCATCACATATTTGGTATGGTGGGAGTATGGAGGAGTAGCAAACACTCTTGTTGCTCATATTGTATTTGGATGTTGCAGGAGCAGAAGGAGGCACTATCATAGTGAAAAGGGGCTGCTCCTCGGCCTTAGATGCCCAAGCAGTACATTCTTCAGGGAAGGGACTCTATGTGTGTAGTAGCATGATGAGTAGAGTCTTTTAAAAGATCCATGTCAAATATTTGAGCCTTGAGATGACAGTGGCCCTACTCCATAGGCCAATAGTGTTGTCACTTAAGAGTTGGGATTATTTGTTGAAGTGCTCCCAAGACCACTTCACAAGTGATGTACCTTGGAGGCATGTAGGAGATGAGGATGAGGAAGTCATGGATGGAAGCATCCCTTACTATATTTTGATCTTCTTGGCTTGGGTTCACAAGCACAAGGGGAGATATCTACATGTTTCATTTATGGATTCTCCTTTCATGCATTTTTATGCATACTATTTATTGATGGAGGAGTCCACTCAGGAGGGCATCCTAATGGATGTATATCAACATACAGAAATATGCACAGCCCCGGGGATGATGAGATGGTTGGCACAATCACTTCCCTACTCTGTTGCAGTAAGGGAGAATTTTCACTTGAGCCATTTCAGCTCAAAAGCCGCAGTACATGATGAGGGAGGTAGCTATTTGCTTTATGTTTTGCACTCTCTTATCTTTATGAGTAGCATATCATATCAAGGAGGATATTTCCTTCTTTCACATTATGTTTTGTTGTACTTAGGGTCAATTTCAGCAATTATGATGGCCATCTTATTGGTGGATTGTGGGGGAAAGCCACAGGATTTTCGGTGTGCACCATTGGCACCAAGTTATGTTTTCATGATCTCATCTTGCAGGATGAATGTGGCAGCAAACAAGTGGCTGAAAGGACACTTGTTGCACTATATGCTAAGGTAGGCCAATGATGTCCTGCATTGGTTCCATGTGTGGAGCTATGTTTCACCTCCTTGCTTTCACAGATTTATGCTTCCATATTCTGCTAGTAGAACGTTGGACATGGGAAGCGCCATTGGAGTAGTGGCACAAGATTTGAGGATGCCCATACAAAGTATGGTTCTTCATACTTCTCACACTGAATATTTCAGAAAAACAAGTGGGCCAGCCTTGATTTCCATATTACACCTCTTGCTTTCAAATGGGAGGAGCCATTTGGAGAGCTTGAGCTCTTTGGGGAGGCACCCCATGGGTGTTGGATTTGATGGGATGGCTTGGGTCTCTCTTGAGGACCATTAAGTTTCAGCCATGTATCAAAAGCATCCCCATATGTATCATAAGGAGGGAGAGACACATTGGGAGGATGTGCCCTTTGGGGAAGAAGACCTCCATACTCTTTGCAACACATACTATAAGGGGAGTATGGAAGAGGATATGGTCACCATGACAAGATATTTATTTCTCCATAAGGTGAACCATATGATTGATTGGATACCATATTTTGATGCCTTCCAACTCATCACATATGAGATTATTTGGGCCAGCTTGATTTACAGCGTTGGAGGAGAGATCCTTGGAGATCTAGACTTCATTTTGCCACTTGAGGGAAACACTATTGCAGCCCAAGTTCAGATTTCACTCCACACTTATCATAAGTGGAGGAGAGGACAGTGTGGGGTAGGCTATGAAGCCTACCATGTTCAGATTTCTAGCCCACCTATTCTACATAAGCCCAAGGTGGAGGATGATTTCCAGGAGTTGCCTAGTTGGAATGTGACTCATTTTTCATGGTTGATTGCTTGGGGATGGAGGGTCCACATGGGGAGAATTTCTCCCAACACATTTTAGACTCCATTCCTTGGGAGGACCTCTAGACATCACCTTGTCACTCTCTTGAGCATCTCACTTTTTCATGATGATAGCTTGGTAGCTAATTTACATGCTGAGGAGAGGCAATGTGGGCGCTTTATTGATGAGATATCATCCTATTTATTGGAGGAGATTATCATACATGGATAATACAGGAGATAAGAAGAGGAATTAGTCTACCCTTGCACTTTCTTGAGAACAAGCAATCTTTGGGATGGGAGGACTGTAATGTTCCAAATTTTTCATTAAGTTAATTGGAACATTAATTTTGCTTTCCTTTTAATAAACAAGAATAAAATGGGTAAGGGGGCCCATGAAGAAGCATAATAAGCACTCATAATATGCAAAGGGGTCACCTGAGTGGCTTATTTTTCATCTCCTAATGTGAAAATGGGAAAATACAAGAAGACTAGATCAGGTTTGACCAAGTCAACAGCGCTGCCTAAAGAGGTGAAGCTTGCATGAGAAGACAGCGCAGTTTTGAAAGGAGGGATATCATCGGATGAGAGGAACCCTAATGGGTGGGTTCCATGGCAAGGAAGCCTCCTCTTGGCATAAAAGAGGGAAGGGGAGCCATTTCTCATTATGTTTTATATTTCGATTTTGGTCTGCTCTCTCCAATTGTTCAACTGAGATAGTTGTGCTGCTTAGCACAAAGGAGATTCCTGTTTAGGAGTTTCCTCTCCTTCATTGGGAAGCTTTGGAGGACCTGTTCTTCATTCCCCTCACATATAGGCTTGAGGCCAAGGTAACCATATTCAGCTACAACATTTTCCAATTGGGCAGAAACGTTGAGTTGCGGGGGGGTTGCAGTGAGGGTTCATTACCACCCACTTCCGGAGCTAGTTTTGCATAGGAGGAGCTAATTATTTCTCTGACAGATAAGTGAGGAAGATCCCAGAGCTTCATTGCAGATTTTGGAATTCGACCATATGTTTCATCTCATTCCCAATGCAATCTATTCCCCATATTGCGTTATTTTCAGAGGGCACTTGCAGGAGGGGTTCACATTGTGGATTGGACGGTGTAATCTTCAGTGAAGGGAGCAGCCTTTCACTTTGAATATCATTGGAGGAGGTTTCTTCAACATTTGTAGCATTTCCATCCTTCTCCATTTTTGTATTTTTATTGAGTTGCTACTGCTACCCAGCAACTCCAGCATTTTTCCAATTTGTACATTTTGGCCAATCCCTTGGAGGATTGTTGTAGTATTGTTTTCCGGGGTTGAGATCTTGCTCCCCCACTTTATTTGAGCTTTCTATTGCCATATCATTGGGTGTATATCAGTTTTTCGTCATTTCCCACTATGGACTACGCAGTCATAGCTTGTTGCTGGATTGTGTAGCAGTGTACTTTCACTTTGGCATGTACCTCTGTCTTGAGGTTGATCCGGCCTATCTTGAGAGGTATTTTCCTCAAGTTCTTGTATATCTATTTGTAGCTGCACATAATATAATGGCTATGCTCTCTTCTTGCACCATATTTGTTGATGTCTCACTGCTGCTACTTTTTGGAGTTCATGTATTACTGTAGCTCTCTCTTTCAGCATTGTTTGAGATACCTAGGAGTGGGAGATTTGAATAACCCACCTAGGATTATTTCTTTGAACTGATATTCGGGAAGTATAGTGTATGAAGGGTAAAAAAAGGGATCCAAGTCCCCTTTCAGCTTATTTTTTCATTGGCTCCCTTATACAGCGTCCTTGAGGACCATATTGCAGCAAATCATGAAAAAGGGATATTACAAAATAACCAAGATGTGCAGGAAATAAATAAATTAAAAGAACATAAATTTTTAAGAGAGACTAGGTGAAAAACAAAATAAATGCAACAGGTCACCAAGGTCAATCCCCCGAGCACCTCTCCAGAAATGGTGCCAAAATTTTTGCCGTAGTATAGGGAATATTAATAGAACAAAATTTAATTGACAATCTGAGAGTTCGTGAACTTCAAGGGACGGCATTGGAAATGCCAAAGAGAGCCCCCAACAACCTGAAAATAAAAATCTAGTATAACTCATGCATCAATCTCAACAAATTAAAATGAATCCTGCACCTCAAAGGAAACTTGAGAAAGAATAAACACCAATCCTGACAATTGAAAACAAGCTTTGATCAAACATTCGAAAAATTAAAGGTAAACTTGAATTATTAGAAATTGCGAAAGGAAATCCTAATTATCGACAAACAAAAGGTAAATCATAACTATTATTTGATTGGAAACCGAGAAATTCCTGAACAACATTGAAAAGGAAGATTGTGAATTCTGAAATAAAATTCAAGATCAATTCAAAACCATTCTTTGTGAAAGGAGAATTAACAAGTCTGCACTAATTCTGCCTAGTTTACCTTTGTATAAAAAAACCCTTTAATAAATTAAAAATACATTCACTGTGCTAATAAGGTCGAAACATAAATCACTCTCGCTCTCAAATGATTTGCAAATAGCAATGGACCATTATTATAAATTACCAAATAATAGAAATATGAGACCTCTGTTCTTAACATACTAATCAATATGAGTATGCGGTTTCATATTTATTTAGAATTCAATTTATTTGTGCATCCATATATGTTTACCTCATATCACAATTGTTATAATTAAAATTAATTGGAAAGATAGGAATAAGTCTTTGTATTTATGGAATATGAGGTCACAAGTTCCCATTATTGATTTACACAATCAAAACTTGCAGAGGCAAAATTTCCTAAAAAAAATCATTTGGAATTGAAAAACTCGCTTACCCTGTGCACTATGATGCAATTTGAAAAGAGACAAAATATTCATAACATGAGGTTGTGAAAACAGAGTGTCGAGAAATCAAATGTCGACCAATGTGTTCAGCACACTTCGTGGGATGGAAAATACACTAATTCAACATGCAATCGATAAAGCATTTGGTACAAAAATACATCGTCAATCTCACCAAAATAATAAATTAAATGCATCACTCAGCAAGCCATAATATAAAATAATCTTGAACAATTCAGAGTGGTGTCGAGCTGGTCTAGTGACCAACCCAACCAGCTTGCACCCTCCATCAACGATTTAGTTTACATAGAGAGTGTTATCACAAAATTGCACTTTATTGGCTGTTGATCAGACAACTCTATGTAACTATTTCAAACTAGCTTTTGACTTAAGCTTAGCCTCTTCAGTCTGAGAGGGCTCTCTCAAAGGGGTTTATGATATTTGATTATGATAGTACTAGATGGCAACTCTATTTGAAAAGTAACTTGTTTTTTATGTATGTAGGTTGAAAAGAAATGTAGACTTGCGACCATTAGGCTTATGGAGTCAACAATTAGTATTTTCATTGGAAAGGTTTCTTGACATGGAAGCTGAGGCGGATAGGGGTATTTAACAAAGGAAATTCAATCATAAAACATAATAAAACACAGTCATCTCATTACTAAAGGAAGTCAGAGCATAGAGTTATGAATTCTGAGTAATAGTAATGAAATCTATTGCAAGTAGTAAAACATAATATGTAGATCAATAAAGCATTAAAAACCCCATGAGAATCTCAGGTCTATCAAGAATAAATTCCCTCTGTATTACTGATATACGTCAAAATACATAAAGTAGCAACTTGGAGCAAAAAATCTCCAACCCTTTACTAATTCGATGATTTTCCTTGAAATAGACATTCTTACAGCAAGGATGATATGCCTGATGGCTAGATTCATCAAATTATTCCTTTGACACATCACATAACTGAAAAACATATCTTCTAACAAGAAAATGATAGCTACACCCTAAAGAACACATTTCCTAATAGGACTCAAACTCCTATTTATTAAATCAGTCTACCTTATCTTTGAAACAGTTACATGTTAGTTACAAATTAGCATCACATGCTCGAAAAGGATATGATAGGTTCGTTACCACCTTTACATATTAAAAACTCTTCTAGACATGTGGAACAAAACCCTATTTTTCAAGAATGCAAGACCTTTATCTTCAACGAGATCTTTAGCTGATGAGCTGTATCCACAACACTTTCTTCAATTCATAAATGTTTTATGTTAAGGTCCCTTAACCTGTTGGAGGAGTCCAATTGTCCAAAATTTCGATTTGGATGTTTCAAAATCTTCAAAAGTAGCTCCCTACGAAAACAGGTTAGTTTCGTAGCGAGCTTTCGTAGCGTTGAAAAATAATTTTCTAAACCCAAAAACACTGATCTTTTGTTGTTCCATGGTGTCAACCTAGTCATGACACATCATCACCATCATTCTCTCTCCTTGAAAGCTGCAAAAATTAAATTTAGAGGAAAAAGGATGCTACAAAAATTTTCTTTGCGTTTTCCTGGTTTTAAGCCTAGGAAACGCTACGAAACTGTGAAAAAGTGTAGAATTTCCAGATTTCAACATTTTCTCCAAAAAGTGACCTCCAGCTATAGAAACTTGATCTTCAACATACCACGAACTGATCTGAATTTATGCAAGAATGCAACAGAATACAGAAATAACCATAAACATAGAGGTGCAACGGAAATAATGCTTCATTTCATTAATATCAAATAACAAAAATATGCTTACAGACATAATGGAAATAAAATAGCTAGGGTGCTGGTAGTGAATCTCTGAGAAGATATGTGATGGCTACAAACCTCTAAAATGTGTTACAATGAGGCTCGAAGGCCTATTTATTATTGAGAAATAATGGAGAACTATAAACATCCAAAAACCTAACCCTAGGAGATGAAGTGCCAAACCTATGGGCCCCGTTTGAGTAAATTTGTGTTCCAACTTCCCGGGGATGTAACTTCGACATAAGATCTTCGTTTGACGTGTATGATACATCGTTAGAAAGATCTATCCGAGGACTACAATTATTGATGCAAATATCAATTTCAAGACGAAATCAATTTGCCGCAAGAATGATGCCCAAAACACATCATTTAGGGCCTCAAAATGGCTCTAGAAGTTCAGGACCCAAAAAACTGCTAAAAATAGTAAGTTGTGCTGCAACTTAAAAACTCAAAGAACTAATGGTGGAGGTTCAAATGGAATAGTTGGGTGGCCACCATTATCCACCTGGATCATTAAGGCCCCAAAACGGCTCCGGGAATGGAGGACCCCAAAACCTGCTAAAAATAGTAAGTTGTGTTGAATGTGAAAAATTGCAAGAATTGATAGTGTTGGTCCAAATAGAATAGGTGGGTGGCCATCGATATCCACCTGGATCATGAACCTTATAAAACACATTCAATCTCAGCTTAAGGTCCCTGTTGTGTTTCTTCTTCATTAATGATTAGTTGAGTTATGGACTCCTCAACCACAATCATCTTTAAACCTTTCTTCTCCACCTCTTCATGAATCAGTTCTAGTTGTTCTTGAAGGTCTTTGACTTGGTCTTTCAGCGTTCTATTTTTGGATTGCAAGTGCAGGTTCATTTTCTGATATGCTTCACCTCTCCTCTCAATGGCTGAGTCCATTTGATCAATTGTTGTGTGTTGTCCAAGGTCTTTGACACACTTATGACCTGCTCTTCCCAAATTTCTTTCATCTTCTCAAATTGTACCTTTTGAACCTTATGCTTCCTTGCTTCTTTCTTCAAGATTGATATTTCATCATTTGCTAACTTCAACTGCTCCTTAAGGACCTCAATCTCTGTTTTTTCAATGATTTTCTCTTTTCCTTTGCTTTGTTAAATAACTGATTCTTCTTTTGCAGGTGAGGAGAGGTATATTATACTTGGTGGTGGCTGAATAGTTTCAGTGACCTTATGAGCCTCTTTGCTGCTTTCTAAGACCTTTTTGGCATGTCTTGTCATTGGTTTTCTAGCTTGAAACATGAATCCTGCATCTTCCCCTGCAAACTCTAACTCTTTAGTTGTTTTGGCTTTCTTGAGCTTCCTTCCTCCCTCATCTATGTCTTCAGCTTGGACTTTTGGAGTCTCTTCAATATCAAGGGTATGAAAAATATCCTCTAAGTTACCTTTAGCCAATGTTTGGCTCCTTGTAACCCTTTTGGTACTGTGTTTGCTCATAGTTGGCTTTTGTTTTGCAGGTGAAGCTTTGGGTGTATCAACCTTCTACAAAGGCTCTGTCTCCATGATCACTAGCTCAACTTGCTCTGCCACTAAAGGTGATGGGATATCTCTATGTTTGGGAGTCCTTTTAGGAGTGATAGCATCTACTTCAAAGCCACTGATGAACAAAAAATATGACAAATCTCTACCTAATATTTTTAACTCCTCTAACACCAACAACTTGATTAAACCATGATTAAAGAGTGAAGTTTCATTTCCTTCAGATTTAGCTTGAACATTGTTTGAAATTTTAGCTAAGCTTCTGTATAAGTAAAAAGGTAAATCAAGAGACCTCTTACCCACAAAGTGCAGCAGTAGCCTAAGGTGGTAAGAATAGACCATGTGGTATCTCCCTTCACAGGTGAAGTACTTCTGAATAATAAGCAATGGATTTGAGAAGTTATCTTTCATGTAGCTCCTTGGGATGGCATTTGTGAAATCAATCTCACTATGTAGAAATTATATAACTTATGTGTTATATGTCCAAGATTCTCCTGATCTCACACTATTTTAACTTCATGAAAAATACAGAATCTATTTCACCATTGATCATTTGCGGAAATTAAATCAAGATTGCAATGCACACATGAAACAATAAAAATTCACACACATTAACACAGTTGTTTAATGGGAAAGCCTAAAGCTAAAAACCCCAAATATCTATATATAGTATATTTCATAGAGATCATGTAAGAATCCTCATACAAAGCTGATCATATCAAGCTCTCAATACATTACAATTGCTACATAATAATCTAGCCTGATCTTGCAAACCCATGCACCGATACTGGATATATGCTAGCTCGCCTCTAATGCCTCAACACTAAATAATGCAGCTCAATGAGTTCGAATTGTCTTAGCATTGCTCACGCAATCCTCATTGGCATCTCCACTGAGTTTTGGATGCAATCAATGCATCACTATAGTCACAACTGATAGTCACACTTTCTCTTTCACCTATCTCTCCACTGGTCTCCACTGAAACTGCCATGCACTGTAGTTAACTGATGTATTCTTCAGTTGATTAATGAGTTATTATTTAGTGAATTAATTAACTAATTACTTCACACCACTCTCACTAGTGTATCAATCAAGAATTAGATACCACTAGCTCAACTGAGTCTAACTGAGTTAAACTAAATACAACTCCACCAACTACTTCTCCAACTCCACCAAACTCTGCCACTTGAGTTCTAACTGAAGTCCTCCATGCAATAGCTCCATTAAACCCTCAAGAATAGCGTAATTCCTTCTGTCAGTTGTTGTGCCACATTTGTGCACTGAACTGAAGTGCTCCAAGAGAATAAGATAATGTTTAGTGTCCAAATATTATTAAGAGCTAATAATATTCGACATATCTATTTTTAAACTAGCATTCTAAAAATAGACTCCGCCCAATATGTCTAAAAATAGAAGTCCATATATTTTTCCAACTTGACCAACCATCCACGAATAGCATCCTGCAACTCATAGAATATGATCGACATGTCTAAAAATAGACATAGTCTAAAAATAGACTTTGCACCAAAAATAGCCTGTGGGCCCACTTAGTGAAGGCGACTCTTTTCACTAAGCTCGTCATCTTGTTGAATCTCAACACACTATGCTTTGGCTTGATCAATTCTTTACAGTCCTACATGGTGAACTTGAAACCTTTAAACCATTGTTCTCCTCCTCTAGGGATTCTTGTTTTTTACACAGCAATTTGTCACCGTCCCTACAATCCCCATCCCGCACATTGGAGGGCTCATTCTGTGACCTATGGGCAGAGTTAAGGCTTGAAAATACTTTCATTGCATCCCTCTGAAGATGAGCTTTAATTTCCCTAAAGACATCTCCCTGCAAAAAACCCTAAAAATAGCTCTTTTTCCATTGGCGCGGTTCCATAGTTCAGCCCTCGCGCCAAGAGGGAAATCCTCCAAAGAGGGCGCGCCAATTGGCACTCTGTCATAGAGCCGCACCCGCGCCAACCATATTAAGAGGTGTTTTTAAAAAATAAAAGGTGGAAGTTTCATCCTAACAAATTACTGGGCTGATTTCTATCTTGAGTTGGGAGGTTTGGCTACGGATTTCCATGGAGAGGAAGTGGTTTGCCACCTCTCATGGAAGCTTCCTTGATGATAGGGCCAATCCCATAATTATAGGGATCCCAACTCCCCTTCCTCCTTCTATAAAAGCTTGCCCATTTCCATTTGCAAGCTAGTTCAAAAGAGTGGCAGAATTTCTAAGTTCCCAAGAGCTTTCATGCTGCAAAAGCCTTCTTGATTCCCTAAGGCCAAATCCAAGCAAGGAGACTATTGCCAAGTATCCGGAGAGAGAGGCTTGTCCCATCCCTGACAGGCTTTATCGAGACATGTTGTGCCGACGACCCGCTAAAGGAGAGTGCTGCGTCGAAGCTATGGTTGTATTCTTCTTTTGACTCTTTAATGATAAGCGACTATCGGTTATGGTTCCACTCTTGTTCTTGATCATGTTCATGAGTTATGTCCTCTTCGACTGATATATAGTTGTATGCACTGGATTTTATGCTTGCGTTTGTGCTTTTGCTTGCATGTGCAGGTGTCCGATCACGGAGATCGTGAGGATTGTGATCTTCCAGGGCAAAGGAATGGGAGCACCACCTCTTCTACAGATGATAGCATTGGATTCCAGGTAAGCCTTCCTCGCAAGTCGGTTTATTTACAATTAGGAACCTGCACTGTAGCATGTTTGATTGTTGCTAGACCCGATCTGGGCTAGTAGGGATCGCCTCTGTCCGCAGAGGGGATTTACCTCCTCAACAATTTGGCGACTCCGCTGGGGATTCAGCTTGTTGTTAGATTTGTAAACTATAGATGGAGTCTGAAGCACAGCTAGATAGCTTCGAAACGCTTTTGCTCTGCATTAGCGGAGTAGATCAACGCTGCTTCAGTCGATCTCCGGTTTGGTTTACGGACTGAACAACTTGGAGTTTTGTCTTCTCTTTCCGGTTAACTTCTTGGTCTTGCTTGCTTGGTCAACTCTTTGGACTAGATTTTCTTGTTTGTTTGGCTTTGTTTTAGCCTTGTTTTCACTTGTCTATGTCTGAGATTGCTTGTTTTTTATTTTTTCCATAGTAAACTTGGCTGGCGCGCTTTTTAGCGTAACAGTCGCGCCCATTGGCGCAGGTTGCCTGTGTATCACCCGCGCCATTGCATTTCTGGCGCTAATTTCAAGCTCACAGTCGCGCCAATCCTGTGAGCTATTAGGGTTTGCTGTGTTTCAAGCTTTCTGAGGCTGACTTGTGATTTTGATCTTGTTTTTTCGGCTGTTTGAGTGCACTGGAACCTGGTTTGACTGGTTGGAACCTCCTTCCTTTGGTTGTTTGCTTATTTCTTTCGATTTTGCATACAAGCCCTAGGGCATCTAGGTGCCTTTGTGAGTCGAGCCTCCCTTGGGAGTTTTTGGTTTCCGTTCGTTCAGTCGGCTGTGGGATTGCTTCCTTGCATTCGTTTGACAGTTGTCTATCATATTGTTGCATTTTTTGAGTGACTGATTTCGTTTTCATTCGAATTTCGCCTCGCTTCATTTTGGGCCTAGATCACACGGCTCATTGGTGTCTTTGGGACTTTTCTTGGTTTTGAGAGACTTTTTGTCGATTTGAGATCTGATTGTTTGTGCCATTGAGTGAAATTTGTTTGTTTTTCTCTCTTAATATCATTTCTCGAATTGTTTCTTATTTGTTTTCGGTTTGTTTAGTGCATCTAGCTATCAAACATTGAAAATAAAAAAATCTCTTTTGCTTATTGGTTGATTAGTGCAAATTGAAATCTTTTCGATTTTACTAGTATTTAGTGAATTTGAAAGAAAAGTTTTTAGTTTCATTAGTTGCATTAGAGATATCATTGATTGTCTTCTGATCATTTTGTTTGTGTAAAAACTCTCAACTCTTCTGTAGCTAGTTTTCATCGAACAAAATGGTGTACTGTGGCATGTAGTTTTGCATTTAAGAGATTTTTGAGACAGCACATTCGTTAGGGCCTGAAAACTGAAACTTAATTGAAGATCAACTTTAAAATCTACTCAATTTACACTAAGGCAACATTGAAATCTAACGAAACACATTTAGAGTTCTAGGCTAGAATCGTGTTCCGGCGTCTTTAAACCTAGTAGCTGTCGTTCGCCTTTTGGCTTTAGACAGAGCTAGTATGGACTTGTGCTCCCCTTACCATCATGTATATAAAGGGAGACCCCATTAGGTTTCAATCCTTTATCCATAGGAAGCCGAGTATGCCGCCCTATACCCGTGATACACCGAACACAGCATTCGGGGAGATTGCCTGCACGTATGGAAAGTCCTTGGTTGATTTCTCTTTCATTATTGAAACCAAGGTGTATATTGCAGTTCACGGTTATTTGGTACACCCTTTTGCCTAGTATTCCTGAGTAGTCATTTTGATCCTATCTGACTCCCTAAATTTGAAAGGATCACCAAGCGCTGGTCCTTTCACGCTTGTGTCAAATCTGAAAGAGATAGAGTCACCTTTTTTACCGTTTCTCGACTCTTAAAACATGAAACGGTGAAGTTTCTTATTTTTCAATGTGGTAAAAATTAATCACCCACGATTACACGCCCTGTTAGTTTTGCTTGTTGACCGTTTGATCGTGTGTCTTGACTCTTTTTCAGCCCGTGTGTGTGTTTGATCTTTTCTCTTGTCGTTTTTGTCACAGTGGCGGAACCCTCGGTTTCGTCTACTGGTAGTCCTTACACGGACGATTCATCAGAGGTGTCCCAATCCTCTGCTGAACCACAGCAGCCCATTGTTTCCGAGTTTCCTGACGGAGGACCGGTTCTTTCTGAGCAACCCTTTGGGGGACCAGTTGAGTTCGATTGGCCCTTTTCGGACCCTGTGTCTGAATTGAGATTAGGAGCTGATTTCCTTTCTCTTACATCGGGTTCGCCTTTTATAGCTGCTGTTTTTCCTCCTAGTCCTCGCCGTCTATTGCGAGATCTAGCGGCAGGCTCAACCATGAGTGATTCTGGTGAGGAAATTCCAACGTCTGGTGAAGACTATCAGCTCTTCCCACGAAGATTGTTTCCGGAAGACAACTCTGAATCAGCTGTTATGTCAACAGCCAGTCCCTCATTACCACCGGGGTATAGATCTTTGGGTCAGATCATTTCTGCTGCTGCCTCTATGGGAGTGTCAGCTCCTTCTCCGAGGCCAGCTGCTCCTTCACCGGGGGTGTCTCCTCAGATGCCCGTTACTTCTGTACCCGTTCGACCCACTGTTTGTGTGGCCGCCTCTACACCCGTTGTCACGGCACCCTCCGCCAGGGCTATTCCATCTCCTGAAGACATTTATCTAGCTACTGCTGTACCGAAGAATATCTCTCCAGAGGAGTATCGGTTGTCCCTGCTGCAGCCGAACCCCGAGGTTGGACCATCCTCCCAAGATCCCAACCGCTCTTACTTTTCTCACTATGCACAGGATGGTACACCCGTGTATGCTTTTCCAGGTCAGTATGATGAGCACGGGGACATTTTGCGTCTACCCGCTCCTGAGGCTTACCTCCATGCTCAAGGTTTACCTTATAACCAGGCTTATAACCCGCAAGGGCAACCTTTCCAAGGCCAACCTTCGGGCCAACCTGGCTATCCTTATGACCCACAGGGGCAGCCCATGCAAGGCTATCCTGCAGGCCAGCAAGGGCCGTCATACAGTCCGCAAGGACAGTATTATAGCCCTTCGGGTCAACCTGTACAGCCTCAGCCGGGGTACCAACCGGGACCGGTCTATGGTCCTGGGGGGCAAATCCAGCCTTCTCAGCCTATGCAACCGCAGTATCCTATTGTTTCTAACGTTGCATATCAGCCGGGACCATCCTATGGTTCTGCTCCAGGTCAAGCCTGTTACCAGCAAACACCTGGCCCTATTCCTCCACCAGGCCAACCGGCCCATCCGGTACAACTTGGTGTTCCGCCTCCAGGCCAACCGGCCCATCCGGCACAACCTGGGGCTCCTTTGCAGCCAGGTCAACCTGCGCAACTGGCGCCACCTGTTTATTCAGGTCGACCTATTCATTCAGGGAAGCCCTCTCAGTCGGGTCAACCTGTTCACTCAGGGCAGCCCGCTCATTCCATTAACCCTGCCCAACAACCGATTTATTCGACGTCGCAGCCAAATCAACAGCTGCGCCCTAGTTATCAGGCTCTGCAGGGTTCCACCTATCAGCAGTCGACTCATCCTCAGGGCATTTATTATCCTCATGGTCAATCTCAACCGAATTATAACCACCCCAGAGGCTCTCAGTATTATCCTCCTCCACCCGGTTATACCTATACTCAGCAGCCAAATCCAAATGCTGCTTATACAGGGCCGAATCCTAACCAGGGTCCACACCCTGGTTATCAAGCCCCACACACTGGTTACCAGCATCCAAATCAGTCTGGTTATATGACCTACACCCCCTACGGTCAGAATCCTACGGGACAGAACCCATGGGGGCAAGGATATTCACAACCATTGTGGAGTACAGGTACCGGTCCTCATCCCGGGCCTGGCATGCCGGTTAATCCGCCATTGCCGTTCCTGGCCACCTTGGAGTTGCCGGATGTTTCAAAATTGACCAATGATCCGATTTTACATAATCCGTATTGGCCTCCGGTTCCTACCAAGATACCAGGTGACTGCCCCAAGTTTGAGGGAAAAGCTGAAGAGGACCCCCAAGCGCATGTGATGACGTATCATCTTTGGTGTTCGTCTAACTCTTGGGTCAACGATTCGATTCTTCTGCGCCTTTTCCAGCGCACTTTAACTGGAGCTGTTGCTAAGTGGTACATCGAGTTATCCCATGGTATCTTCCAAGATTTCAATTCCTTGGCCATGGCTTTTCTCACGCACTTTCAGTTACCGGTTCGTTATGAAGCCGGGATGCACCTCCTGACTTCTTTGAAGCAGGACAAGGCCACTCACATTTCTGATCACATTCATGAGTGGTGGCGCCGTCATAGACTAATCAAGTTTCATATACCTGATCAGATACTAACTCACTGGTTCACCACCTCCTTCGTGAACAAAATCGCCCAAGATATTGCGATGGGAGCGTGTGTGACAGAGGAACAAGCCATTGCGCGTGCCCAATATCTGGATCTTGTATATTCTCAGTCCGGCACGCTTTATGATATCTTGCCTGATGCCCCACGGTCCGGAACCTCTAAGGCTCCACCTACCCCCGCAGTGGATGGTGTCATTGGTTCTGTATCTCAGAATTCGAAGAAATCTTCGAATGGGAAGCAGAAGTCTAATTCTTCCAACAATGCTCCTGCTAGTCCCGCCCCATCAGATTCTGGCAAAACCGCGGAGGTGAACGTCGTTCAGGCCAATCCTACGGAGAAAGCCTCCAAAGGGAAAAAGAAGGGCAAAGGTAAATCCAAACCCGATGCCCCGAGGCCAGAATCCAAATCTCGCACTGAGGATGGCTCTCAGCGTAAACCGAAGTACCCTTGCCTCATTTGTGAAGGAGACCATTATACTAAGGATTGTCCACGACGATCCGAAGTTAGTCAACTTCTCAAGGGCTCAAAAGGGCCTTCGGCAGTTCTTAAGGAGCCATTCCCATCTCAGCAGACCCAGATGGTTGAACAGCCGTCACCATCTGCACCATTTGGGTCCCAAGTTTTCATGATGAAGGTTGCTGCACCTATCTCTGTCGCTACGCGTTCGAAGGATTACAGCGAATCGCGACATGCACCCGGGAAGGCAGTTGCGGATGGACCGCCTCCCCCACTTGTCTCTGGTTCGTTGGAAATCGAGAAGCCTACTCCTGAACCTGTTGTGAAGCCACCTTCTAAAGGTGTTCTTCGAAGATCTTCTTATAATCCGAATGCTCGTGCCGCTCAACATTACAGCATTGTTGAGGATTTGGCACAGGCACCTTCTGCTATGTCTGCACTAGAAGTTCTTCAAAGTTGTCCTTCACAACGGAAGGCTTTATTGTCTGCGATCGGTGGCATTGATCCCGCCGATTCGAGTCTTCTCACCTTCGATTTAGAGAATTTCTCCCCCCGACTTCCACATCAGATAGCTCTTGTTATTCAAGTCGGGATTAACGGTCTTAACATCCATAGGGCCATTGTGGATGAAGGTGCTTCTACCTGCGTCATGTCATCCGCTTGCTGGAAGGCCATTGGCTCTCCAGCCCTTGCGTCATCTCCCAATGCCCTCGAGGCATTTGATGGTCGGGAATCCAAACCCCTGGGTGTTCTCGAGAGTTTAGCGATCACTTTACAGGGGAAGACTGTCAACGTGGAAGTAGAAGTAGTCGACACCAGACTCAACTACAATATACTTCTTGGCCGCAGCTGGACCCATGCCATGCTATGCGTGCCATCCACCGTCTTTCGACTTCTTAAGTTCCCTCACGAGGGAAAAATCATCACGGTGGATCGGTTGTCCTTCTTCACCTCTACTTCTGAGAACAACGTACCATATGTGGATCAGATTCCGAATCCCCCCGACAGTGTTGGACCTGGTCTCTTCAAAGACCCCGTCCTCATGGGTATCTTTCCCACACCACCACCGCACACCGCTCAAGTTAACATGATTTCCAGGTCCGATGACCCCTGGCTTATTCCTACGCCTGAGCAGGTGTTTGAGTTTGGAGAATCAATGCCCTTGACTCCAGTAGAGATCAGCTACTGTGAAATTTTTGCTGCATCTGATCCTCCACCTCCTTAGCATGCTCCTTTGAGCATGGCTCTCGACGTCTACTCTCAATCCCCCTGGCTTGGTCAGGCCGATTCACCTGATCCTCTCAAAGAGACTTTTCCTTCCGATGAAGCCATCATTGAAACTATGTCTCTCGAGGAGCTGCCTTGGGGCGATGGACATCATCGCTCCTCTTTCATGCCTAGCTTAGGGGCAATGTCAGATTTTCTAGAGCGTTATGCATCTCAGGTTCCTACTCCTCCTCTCCAAACGCCCATTTTGACGCACGAGGTTTTTTCGGAGGGAAACCTGAGTAACATCACTCAAACCATCCCGATCAACATCTCCGTTAAACCGGGGATCGTTGAGAATATACACGTGGGAGTGACTTGTTCTCCTGATGAGATTCAAGTCTATACTGATCTTTTTAAAGAATTCAGAGATGTGTTCGCCTGGTCCTACGAGGAAATGTCTGGGATTGATCCCAGTATCGTAGTGCATGAGATTCCAACCTACCCTGGTGCGAAGCCCGTGCGCCAACGCTTACGCCCCATGCATCCTCAGAAAGCCACCGCAATTAAGGCAGAAGTTGAAAAACTTCTGAACGCGGGTTTTATTTATCCTATCCCCCTCACAGAATGGGTGTCTAACATTGTCCCTGTCGATAAAAAGTAGGGTACTATTAGGGTCTGTGTTGATTACCGCGACATCAATCGCGCCTATCCAAAAGATAACTATCCCACTCCGTTCATAGACCAGATTATCGACGAATGTGCCGGAAGTGAGATTTATTCCTTGATGGACGGTTTCTCAGGGTATAATCAGATCAATATTGCACCTGAGGATCAACACAAGACTACTTTCATCTGTCCGTGGGGTACTTTCGCGTATAAAAAACTCCCGTTCGGCTTGAAGAACGCTGGAGCCACTTTTCAGCGTGCGATGTCTTACGCTTTCCATGACATTCGCCATATCGTTCAGCCTTATCTGGACGACTTGCCAGCTCATTCAGCTAGGCGAGAGGATCACCCTGAACACTTCCGCCAGATTTTTCTCCGCTGTAGGCGCTACAATATTAGGCTTAATCCTCATAAATGCGTCTTCTGCGTGGATTCTGGCCGTCTTTTGGGATTCATAGTCTCCAAAGACGGAATTCGCCTTGACCCTTTAAAAGTCGAGGCTATCATCAACCTCCCATCACCCTCCTCGTTATTTCAGTTACAGAGTCTGCAGGGAAAAGCAAACTTCCTTCGACGCTTTATCCCGAACTACTCGAAGGTGGCTAAAGGATTCACGCGCCTATTAAAGCAGAATGTTCCCTTCCATTGGGACGAAATTGCTCAGCAGTCCTTTGAGAAGCTAAAGACATTATTGGTTAATGCTCCTTTGCTTCGTCCGCCCGATTATCGCCACGATTTCACTTTATATCTCGCCACCGCGTTTAGCACCATTGCTATGGTTCTGGTGTAGGATGATGATGATGGTAATGAACATGTCGTTTATTATCTATCGCAGAACCTTCTCGATACAGAAACGCGTTATGCTCACGTCGAGAAGTTGGCGTTAGCCGCAGTACACGCTTTGCAGCGCTTTCGCCATTACATCCTGTTGCGTACGATAACAGTGGTTTCAGATTGCAACCCCATGACATATATTCTCTCTAGACAATTACTGGGGGGGAAATACTCCAAATGGATCGTTATCCTGCAGGAGTTTGACTTAGAGTTCACTACCACTAAGTCCAATAAATCACTTGTTTTCGCGGATCTTATATGCTCACTCCCGACAGACTCCGCTCCTTCACTTTCCGAGGATCATATCCCAGACGAAACTCTTTTCCTCATCAGTACTCGCGACCCTTGGTATGGCGACATAATCGTGTATCTTCAGACCTCCACATTTTGGTCTGAGCTGACTAAAGATGCCCGACGTCGGATTCGGCATCAGTCTCAACCCTATCATATCATAGGAGATACCTTATACCATGTTGGAGTAGATTCGGTGCTCCGTTGGTGCCTAACCTTGGAAGAGGCTGAAAGGGTTCTAAATGACTGCCACAGTGGCGCCTGTGGTGGACATATGTCCGGATATGATACTGCCCAGAAAATTCTGCGAGCAGGTTATTTCTGGCCGTCAATATTCAAAGACTGTATCGTTGCAGTCCGTAAATGTCACGCGTGTCAGGTGTTTCAGCGCAAGATGCGCGCGCCACCTCTCCCTTTGCATCTTTTTATTACCATCGGCCCTTTTGTGAAATGGGGTGTGGATTTTATGACGTGTAACCCTCACTCGGCCAGGGGGCATGCGTATATCATTGTCGTTGTCGACTACTTCACCAAGTGGGCCGAAGCGATGCCTACACTAGCTGCCGACGGTAAGACAACTGCCCAATTCATATTCAACCATATCATTGCACGTTTCGGGGTCCCGCAAGCCATCGTTACTGACCACAGTACTCATTTCCGAGATTATATGATGGTTGAGCTGACTTCAAAGTTGGGCTTACGTCACGATAGCTCAACGCCGTATTACCCTCAGGCAAACGGCCAGGTTGAAGCAGTGAACAACGTTCTGGTCACTATGCTTCAATGAACAGTTGGTATCCACAAATCCAATTGGCACCTCCAACTGTTCTCAGCTCTATGGGCATACCGGACATCTGCAAAGAGTGCAACTGGATTCACACCATTTCAATTGGTGTATGGTCTGGAAGCAACTCTTCCGGTTGAATGCGAGATTCCTTCGTTGAAATTAGCTGTGGAACTTCTACCCGACACTTCTGCCGAGGAAGAGTGTCTTTTGTATCTGGAACGGTTAGATGAAAACCGCCGCTTAGCTGCTTTAGTTATTGAAGCACAAAAGAAGCGGGTCAAAGCTCACTTCGATCAATCGGTTTCTCCTCGTTCCTTTGTTGAAGGAGACCTCGTCCTCCTGTACGATCAAGCACATGATAAGCTTGGGGCTGGCAAGTTCCAACCTATGTGGCATGGGCCCTACATAGTAAAACGCATTTTGAAGAATGGGGCTTATGAGCTTATAGATTATGAAGGAATTCCGCTGGCGCAGCCCAGAAATGGGTTGTACCTCAAAAAATACTATGCCTGAAGTGATTTTTGGTGTGGTGTGTGTACATAAGTGTGTGTTTTTCATTTGTGTGCATGTGTGGTGTGGTTTGCAATGTAAACATCTTTCTGTTGATCGGGTCTTCCTGATTGTACAGATGTCCATTCATCCGTTTGTTGGTTTCGCGGATGGTGCCTCCCGCAGTACCAGGAATCTGTCTTCAGCAGCCTGGGTAATCTATGATCCTGTTGGGGAGTTGGTCAACCTGCAAGGTGTGTGTCTGGGACGTACTACAAATAACATCGCGGAATATAGTGTTGTATTAGAATTATTAACCGAGGCTATAAACATTGGTATCCATGAATTACTTGTGTATCTAGACTCGCAACTTGTAGTATTACAACTGAACGGTCATTATTCAGTCAGAAACCCATCCATCTTACGTCTGTATCTGCATATTCATTTATTGGAAAGAAATTTTGACTATATTACATACCAACATATTCCCAGGCATATGAATGCGTTAACTGATGCAGTAGATAATTTGGTTTTAGATAGGCATTTGCGCAATTTGTAAATCATCGTCACATGAAAGAGAAAGATCCATCCAGAAATAGATATGTATATATATATCGAAATTTTTACATAGTGTGCATCACATTAAATCAAAAAATATATATGTTCGTCTTAATACATCCGGAGACGACATGTCTCTCAAAAAATATGCATGATAAAAGTCCTAGGAGTCTAATCCGCATGGTGCTCATGATAACAAGTAACTGCATGCACTAAGCGTCTCAGAATTCGGTGGAGGCGACTGGGCACTCCCACCGTGTGTCGCTGGTACACCATCGGTACATCTGCCAGCCGGGCATAGTCTGGGATCCCTCGGGCGATGCCCTCGAGATTCTGGATTAACTCCCCCCCCTCTGCACCCTCTGCCTGAGGATCAGGTGCGGGAAGAGTCCTCCGTGCGATAGGAGACATACCGGCTGGTCTCTCTAGACCCACGTCTGCATGCATATAAAATGTGTCAGGAAGAACATGTATTAACAAAAAAATCATAAAATATAAAATCAAAAAGAGAAGGGGTCATACCCAACTCCTCGTCCCAATCATCTCCCTCCGGCAGTGGGAGATCTGGATCACCAGTGAAATCGGTACAGGCATATGGCCAGTCTTCCACTACGATCAACTGACGCCGCAACCACCGAAAAAACTCTGGCCTCCAGGACATCTGTTGGCCCCCTCCAGCTCTGGGCATCAGTGCTGCCCAGTGAGCCATTCTTGGCTCTCATGGAATAGGCTCAGCTACTATGGCCCCTTGGCCCTGGAAGATTGGTAATCGTTCCAGAATGAATGATACCAGGATAGAACCATAGCCGAACTGTTTCAGCTTGGCTTGTTTGCATTTGGTCAGTTGCCTCTTTATGTTTATCGTCACTGCTGTGGCCCAGTCGAACAATAGAGGAGTCATACACTCTGAGGCTAACAAAAGTTGGGCCTTTGTGGCCTCGTGCGGTGCCTGCGACCCCGCAGCCCGCGTGATGGTATGCAGCACCACTCTCAGTGCCAGATCAGGAATGGTATGGATGTCCACCTTTCCACTTCCGGATCCCAGTTGTGCCCCTCGGCACACTCGTGCCATCACTTGCTCCATTTTCTCACCAGAGGGTCTTCTCCCTGTCAGTATGGGCACCGGACCCCTGTGCGATAATCCGGTTATGAAGTACACGTCAGCAACTTCCAGTTCTAGCACTTGGTCTCGCAGTTTGAATACTTGTTCATCTGCGTCCCACATATTGATCAAGTACTGTAGAAGCTCGGGCTGAGTTCGTAAACAAGGTATTAAGAAGAACTTTTTTAGCCCACAGTTCCTGAGGGCATTCATGCAAACTTCATTTTCCATGGCTTGTTCATCTTCTTCACCGTGCTCCCTTTCTTTCCACTCAATCACCATTTTTCTTGGTTCACTGCATCAACATGGTCAAAACCCTTAGTTAGATCTCTGATGAGCTTCAAATTTCATTCAATTTGATTAAAAATCTTGAATTTTTAGGCAAAAATTGAGGTTCTGCCGCTGGCGCGAGCCCTTTGCATGTAAAATCTCATTGGCGCGGGTCCGTGCCCGATACCCGCGCCAATGAGCGGAGCCCTAAAAATTTAAAAAGTGGCCTCAGAAGTCTAATGCATGATGGAAAACTATTAAAAAATGGATTGAAATGGAGTACAAAGAAGCGCCTCTTACCTGGAACTGATGAAACTCTAAATGGTAGCTTGGATCGGTCGTAATCACTGTCAGAAGTTCGCACACCAAACTGGACCACTGCTGCTCTTCGGTGAGGTAAATAGTAAAAAGTAATTTTATTTTCACCATTTGACATATTTATAACTTTTTGAACTCAAAATAGGTTTTGAAAGTTATTTTTCTAAATATTTTAATGTATTTGTGTCGAAACTGGGTTTTACACTTGCCTTTTTGTGCAGCAACAGGTCTTTCACGCAACTGAAACAGTGAAACGAGTTGTATTTTATACTTTTTCGGACTCGGTAAATACACGAAAAAGTCACTCTGGAGTCATCTTTCAGCTCTTTTCTGACTCTCTAAACATGAAAATATTGCCGAGGCCCTTGTCGTTTCAATCTCGTTAAAGTGGACACGAATCGACATCTACCCAGTATACGTTTACCCCTTTTTCGGGCTGGGATGGATTATTTACGAAAAAGGAATACCCTAGCCTATCGCGACTAGGAGGTTTTCTCGGATATTGTTTTCTACCTTTTCGGGTCCGAGGAACTATCTACGAAAAGGGACCGCTGGAGTTTACTTTTCTGCTGTCTTTTCAAACTCTCTAAACATGAAAAGACGCCGAGTTCTTCCTTTGTCAGACTCGTTAAACCCTGATGACATTGGATTCAGTCGTGATGACGTTATCTGAGTTTCTCCTTCCTAGGGCTCGTTAAACGTACTAGGATGGATTCGTCCGAAGGACGGATTTATATGACAAGCATATGGTATCCTCTTCAAGCTTGTGTAAAAATAAAGAGGTACTCACCGAAATGGTGGGGAAAAAATGGAACCAACATCATTGTCGTGTCGGCAGTATGTCGCTCTTGAACATGGCACTTGTCTGCATTCGTGTCGGGTTGGGGACATCTCATCTCGTTCTTCACTTTGCCTCCGTGGGTTTGGATAATCCCTTTTGACCTCTCATCTGCTCATTGCCTCGTCACCATGACCTCTGATCCGTTGATGTCAAATACTGCCAAGTCCATTGTCGTGTCGTTTACATGTTCAAGAGAAGTTGACCTCTACAAGTATCAACCTTCCTCTGATTCTCATATGATCCCGATTCACAAAAACATTATGTTCCTCTGTCTCGTGACGATGATGTGGGAAACGTTATGGCCCACCTTCGATCGAGGCCACTTCTTGTCGACTTCAGCTCATTATCCAGGAAGATGGTCTAGAGACTCTTTCATGGTACCTTGGAGCCTGCATGCCTCAATGGCAGGTTCGTCGCATTCGACGTGAGGTTTTCATCATTGGCCTCCGATCGAGTGATTCTACGGGTTTTCGACACCATCTCATTGATTCACACTCTGTAGATTGTACCTATAGTACCTTGAGGGCCATTGTCATTATTGGCGGTTCCTCTTGCGTTTGTTAACAGCTTTCATCATTGGCTGGTAATCAGATGATGTTCTTTCATGTTCGACTTCAGCTCACATATTCGCATGCTTGAACTTGTACTTTGTTCGGGTCGAGATGGAGCGCAAGACCCTGGATTGTGTCTGTTGTAATCCAGGCTGCGATATTGTGGATTATTATGATTATTTACATGACTCACTGATTGGATGGCTGCGACCATACCTGAGTCTATTTATCGATCTTCATTGGATGGCTACGTCCATGCCTTGGATCTAGATTATTGTACACTCTGTTATGGATGGCTGCGCCCATACCACGCATATATATCATGTATCTGAGACATCAGTTGTACTTCACTCCGCAGGTTTTCCGATGGCGGTGTTTTCAGTCGGCATGTTCTCGTAAAGCATTTCACCCCTCTCTCTCTTTCGGGCCTCATGCTTTAGGGGGCATCTGTTACACAACAATTTGTCACCATCCCTACAATCCCCATCCCGCACATTGGAGGGCTCATTCCGTGACCTGTGGGCAGAGTTAAGGCTTGAAAATACTTTCATTGCATCCCTCTGAAGATGAGCTTTAATTTCCCTAAAGACATCTCCCTGCAAAAAACCCTAAAAATATCTCTTTTTCCATTGGCGCGGTTCCATAGTTCAGCCCTCGCGCCAAGAGGGAAATCCTCCAAAGAGGGCGCGCCAATTGGCGCTCTGTCATAGAGCCGTACCCGCGCCAACCATATTAAGAGGTGTTTTTTAAAAATAAAAGGCGGAAGTTTCATCCTAACAAATTACTGGGCTGATTTCTATCTTGAGTTGGGAGGTTTGGCTATGGATTTCCATGGAGAGGAAGTGGTTTTCCACCTCTCATGGAAGCTTCCTTGATGATAGGGCCAATCCCATAATTATAGGGATCCCAACTCCCCTTCCTCCTTCTATAAAAGCTTGCCCATTTCCATTTGCAAGCTAGTTCCAAAGGGTGGCAGAATTTCTAAGTTCCCAAGAGCTTTCATGCCGCAAAAGCCTTCTTGATTCCCTAAGGCCAAATCCAAGCAAGGAGACTATTGCCAAGTATCCAGAGAGAGAGGCTTGTCCCATCCCTGACAGGCTTTATCGAGACATGTTGTGCTGACGACCCGCTAAAGGAGAGTGTTGCGTCGAAGCTATGGTTGTATTCTTCTTTTGACTCTTTAATGATAAGCGACTATCGGTTATGGTTCCACTCTTGTTCTTGATCATGTTCATGAGTTATGTCCTCTTCGACTGATATATAGTTGTATGCACTGGATTTTATGCTTGTGTTTGTGTTGTTTCTTGCATGTGCAGGTGTCCGATCACGGAGATCGTGAGGATTGTGATCTACCAGGGCAAAGGAACGGGAGCACCACCTCTTCTGCAGACGATAGCGTTGGATTCCAGGTAAGCCTTCCTCGCAAGTCGGTTTATTTACAATTAGGAACCTGCACTGTAGCGTGTTTGATTGTTGCTAGACCCGATCTGGGCTAGTAGGGATCGCCTCTGTCCGCAGAGGGGATTTACCTCCTCAACATTGTTACTGCTGCAATGGTCTCTGGTGTTACTGTGAGGTTTAACATCCCCACCTTTGAAGTTGTCCCATTGAAACTGATGGCAAACTCCTTAGAAATCTGCACATGGCACCGTTGCAATCTTTGGAAAAACTGCAAACACCCTGTTCTTCTGAAAACTTCTAAGGCAGTTGGGTCTTCATTAATCAAATTCATGTCTGATGGCTCATATCTGAGGCAATTTCCACCTTTGTTGGTCTTCCTCTTTGCAGCCATGGTAATTTTATACTTTCTCTGCCTCGCTTGATCAGTGACACCTGCAACCTTTAAAAATGCTAGCAACTAGCTTGGCTTGGTGAAACAACTCTCCAGATCTCAGTAGCATGCAAAGATGAAGCGGAGAATGACAAAGACTCAATTGGGTGATATTTTAAAGTTTCGATGACAACTCATGCTTAATCATGACCTCAACCATGACCTTTGTACCTTGATTTAACCCTAACTGACTCGAATGACATCTACCCGAACAGTTCTAATCATGGATTGACACCTTGCACCGAATTTGAAAAGACAGACAAAAATACCCCTTTTCTTAGCGTAGTCAGTTCAATTCCTGGCAGTGTCGCTATGAAAATTTCAGCAGTTTCGTAGCGAAAACTTCCTTTTTTTAGTGTAACTCGCTACGAAAACAAGAAAAACTGGCTAAAGTGACCTTTTCAAATTTAAAATATTTGGAAATGAAATATGACAGAAAATGATGACTGATGGGACCTAAAATGACTTGAATGGATGTGGTTTTGGACCTTAGAATAGGTTTATATGAAAAAATATAAAATTTTCCTATACCAACTTGTGACAAATGAACTTTATGACCATACCCTTGACCAATGAACTCTAAGACCATGACAAATAATGTTTCACTTTTTCTGAGTGATAACAGAGAGTATAATTATAAAACGCATGAATTAACTAAACAGAACATGGCTGAAAACGCTTTGATTAATCTTGAAATCTTAGTCTTTACATGGTGCAAGCAAAGATCGAACTCCAACAACAGAGGGAGTGATTCGCTAGTTAATTCTAAATGATGCTACATTGGGACCCTCTCCTCTTATCCTTCGTTCTATAAAATCGACCTTTGTCTATCCAAACACAGTTCTCTCTTCTATATTATCCTATATATCTCTCCCTTATGAATTACAAGATCTTCATAGTTATAATAGCAGTGTTTCCTAATTCTAGATCGAAGTTTAAACAACGTATACAATTTAGAATTGTGAACCGATTTTTGGACAAAATATGGAGTCTACGTATTTGACTACATTCCATCAATATAAGGTTCTAAATAAACACCAAAAACCAGTATTGAATCATCGAATCCTTGCCATCGTGCCCATGGGCATATCCGCTGCTATTCGTGGCTTCTATAAATAGTTTGATCGAATCTTTTGAACATCGTTTTATGCGATATCTAGAAGACCTGGGTGCGATCAAGGTAACACATCACCATCTAGAACCTTTGCTCTACGAAACCCATACGCTCGTTTTCCATCATGACAACTTGATGTATGATAATCATGGAGATGAGAACAACATCTGCATCGATGGAACAAGAAATGTGCTACTGGAACTAGAACTGTATTGTTGGAACAAAAACTTGATTCATGGTGCAGGAACTCTTCAATAGTGTAGGAAGCCCATAGTAATCTAGTGCAGGAACCCCAATTGGTAGAGGAACCTGTTGCATAGTACAGGAAGGTGAATGCGGAATCAAGGCGAGTTGGCATATGCATATAATCAACTCAATATAAACCTGAAAACACAAAAAATATTATTAATGATGCTTTTAACGTTTTAAATATCGTTAAAACAAGGGGATAGAAAATAATTACTCTATTGTCTCCGAGAATGCACAAAACTATGACAATAACCATTCAAACTTAAACAAAACCATGAGGAATTTTGAGTAAAGGATGATATAAATTAAGGAAAAACAGAGGCTTAGCAATATATTTGTAAGAATTCCCAACTTAAGAAAAATATTCTTTTGGAATTAAACACCTCCCCTTTAGGAGGGCACTCAGGATTTTTAAAAACTTACCACACAGTCAAGAAGGATTTTTTTTTGGGATGGACTTAAATATGATATTCAGAAGTTTGTGGAAAAATTTTTGATTTTCCAACAAAATAAATTTGAGACAATTAAGACCCCAGGTCTGTTACAACCTTTAGCCATTCCAAGTCAGCATTGGGAGGAGGTCTCAATGGATTTTATCACCGGTTTAACCAAGTTTTATTGAAATAGTGTCATCATGGTGGTAGTTGATATACTTACCAAGTTTGCACACTTTTGTGCATTATCTCATCCTTTTAAAGTTAGTACATGTGCTACTTCATTTATGGAAACAATTCAAAAGCTACATGGAAACCTAAAGATTATTGTAAGTGTCAAAGATACCATTTTCACTGAAATTTTTTGGATGAAATTATTTTTTTGTCTTGTACTCAATTAGCTCATAGCTCATATTATCATACTCAATCTGATGGGCAAACTGACATAGTGAACAAAAGTTTGGAAGGATATATTCGTTGCTTTGTATCTTATAAACAAACACAATGGGTCAAGTGGCTACCTCTAGTTGAATGGTGGTATAACACTCCCTTCCATATTGCAGCAAAAATGACCCCATTTATTGCACTGTATGGATATCATCCACCATCCATCCCATCATATTTAAAAGAAAATTCTAAGGTTCAAGCAATGGAAGAACACATCAAGCATCAACAACAATTTCTCCAACTCTTAAAGGATAACCTCTATCTGGCACAAAATCGAATGAAACAACAGGAAGATCGACATCACTATGAAAGAAGTTTTAATGTAGGTGACTGGTTATTTGTATAGCTACAACCATACAAACAAATGTCCTTCAAGAAAGCTAATAAGGATAATAAATTATCACCCAAGTACTATGGTACTTACAAGGTGTTGCAATTGGTACTATGTAATACAAATTGGAGTTTCCTGCATCTTCCCAAGTACACCTATTTTTCCATCTGTCATGCTTAAATAAGGTTATTTGTGACAAGATCCCAGTTCAAATGATGTTTCTAGAACTTCACGAAGAAGGAAAAATCATATTTGGGCCTAAAGCAGTCACGAAAACAAGAACTCGACAGTTACGGAATTGATTGATTTCAAAGTGCCTTATTAAGTGGAAAAACTTACCCGCAGAAGACTCCACATGGGAAGATGAAAAAATTATATATAATCATCCAGAACTACTCTAGCGTTGAGGACAACACTCTTTTGAAGGAGAGGGGCATGTTAGGTTCCTATAATACTAGTTTATTCCCCTTATTGTTATTGTTAGTGTATCCCCCTATTTTTATTATTGTGCCCATGTATCCACTATGTTGTTATTGTTGTGCCCTTAGCTTATTATTTTTATGTAGGCTATGATTATATTGTGACCCCTTAGACTCCTATATATACCAAGGAGGTCTTATCATTTGTATCATCCAAGAATTGTTCAATTATGTAATGTAACAGAGGTTCCCCCTTGAAGACAAAATTTGTTAAGTCGTTGATCTATCTTTTCTTTTGTTGTTTGATATGGTTGCATAACAAAAGACTTCACCATAACCGATATCACAAAAATATACTTCAGGTCACAATGTGAAATCCTGGCACCGTGCATATCCTATTTGTCTGTCTCATATACTTTTATGGACCATAGTTGTAACTAACGAATTATAAAAATATACACATAGCTACAACAAGTGATATTGTAAGAATCCATAAACATTTATTTGTCATGACTAAAGCATAAAAAGATAGTTCTAATGATCCTTCTCAACAATTTGACTAGGGTTGTAGAAAATCCACATAGATTCAACTGATCTTGTAATATGCTAAAACAAAATACTTAAATCTATTCTACAAATTGCAGAAACCAATTACGATCGCACAATCACATAAACAAGAAAGAGAAATAATTTCAATCACACAACACAAATATGTTTCTATGGAAAGATGTATCATACATAGAAACGAAGCTACAACAAAATGTATTTTGACCATATACGATTCCAAACATATCCTGAAGGATATGAACGCCTCAATATTCAATCTAATGTCTGTGATATGCCTTTAATTCACATACAGTAAAGACATTTGATCCAATGCCAATTATATGCAATAGAAACTTCTGATATACTTTCAAAAATCCGAATTTTGGAACTGAACCATAAGAGGAACGGAATAGTATGCCAAGTTAGGGCTATTAATTTTGATGTCACAATGTGTTCCAAGATATTGTGTCAGCGATTTTTCCTTAATTAGAGTCGATTGATCACAACACTTGCTTTAACAATGCACGAGGCTTTATAAAGGAACTTCAACCTATGCCTTAGGAAGAAGGTCAAATAGGTATTATTCACAAAATTAAATGAATCATGTTATAACAAAATTGTACTTGATTGGCTACTTATCAAACAACTTAGTGTAATTGTTTCAAACCACTTCTAACTGAAGCTTAGCCTCTTCAGTTTGAGAGGGCTCTCTCAAGGGGATTTTATGATATTTAATAATGATAATACTAGATGGCTAACTCTATGTGAAATGTAACTTGTTTTTTATATTTGCAGGTTGAAAAGCATGCAGGTTTGCTACCATTGGGCTTATGGAGTCAACAATTAGTAGTTTCAGTGGAAAGGTTTCTTGACATGGAAGCTGAGGAAGATAGAGGTCTTTAATCAAAGGCAACTCACATAGAAAACATGGGAAAACACAGTCATTTCATCACTAAAGGAAGTCAGAGCATAAAATTATGAATTTTGAGTAATAGAGATGAAATCTACTGCAAGTGGTAAAAGATAAATATATAGATCAATAAGACATCAAAAACCTCATAAGAATCTCAAGTCTGTTAAGAACAAAGTCACTCTGTATTACTGATATAAGTCAAATACACAAAAGCAGCAATTTTGTGCAAAAAATCTCCAACCCCTTACTACTTCGATGCTTTGTCTTTAAACATACATTCTTTACCACAAGGATGATCTACCTGATGGCTAGATCATCAAATTCTCCTATGAAACCTTTCATAACTGAAATACATAACTTGTAACAGAAAAATGACAACTATACCTTAAAGAAAACATCTCCTAATAGGACTCTAATTCCTATTTATTACATAACTCTACCTTATTTGTGAAACAGTTACATGATGGTAATCAGGAGATCAAGTCCCTTGTAGAAAAATGCTCAAAAATGAAGTTGCTCAGAATTGTTCCAAATCAAAACGAAAGGAAAGAGCTCACCAAAACGATCCTGTAGACATGAACGGTACTCAAATCCATTACCGTATGGAGGAGATATTGCATTTTGAAATCGCCCAATAACTTTCAATTTTGAAAGAAATTTTTTTTAATATATTGTGATGGGATAATTTTATTTTTTTATTAAGGTTTAATTAATTAATTAAATTATATATTTATTAATATTTATATGATTTTTATTAATCATATATTATATTATTAATTATATGTTTTAATTAATTAAAAAAAAAATTAATTAAACCTTATTAAAATTTAATTATTAAACCATACTCTATATTAAACTAAATTCGAGATTTTCAAAAGGGTCATGGTAATGGCATTCAACGTATGGTTTAAAAGGTTGTAATACGTGGGTTTTAAAAAAAACGTACTGTATGACGTCACGGTGGAATGGAGTTCCAAAACTTTTGCTTGGACGCGGCAGGAATTGAACACGGGTCGGGCGGAAGACAACCCAACGGCCTAACCAACGGGCCACGGTGGTTGGTTTGTTAAAACATTGGCGCGGAAATTTATTTAAACGTTGGAATGTTCATTGGCACGTATCCGTGTGGGTCGTGGTTCCGCGGAGTTAGCACTTGGAGCGGGATTATTAAACATGCGGTTGTAAAACCTTATCTTTTCTGCATATCACTCTATGTTAACATTAATAAGGCCGACAGGTGCGATCCTATGGACCCCTGTGGCCCTACACTTTAGCCCCCTCCCACTGGCAGAAATAATGGCAGATTCCACAAATTTAGCAACTGCTCCATTTTTGTCGGGCTATCTGGCAGTTAGCCAGACTTAGCTGGAGTGAATCTAGGCAAACTTCAGTTAGCCATAACTTTGGCTAGGAAAGTCCTTTTGGGACGAATTGTTTTTTGATTTTGGGGTATTGAACCATTCTGGAGCTGTTGGGAGTGTTTGCAGAGCCATCAGGGCACTCTATCAGTAATTTTACCAGCGATTTTGGTCATGGAGCCACCAGGGCCTAAGGAAAGATTAGTTGTTTTGGACTATCCTCATCCAATGGAGGTGATTGAATAGTCGTTTTATACTGATTTCAGCCTTCTGTATCTGAATATGCAGCGTATTTTTCCTGTTGAGGCTTTATATACATTTTAATTCACATTTTGAGCATTTAATGAAAGAGGGAAAAGCCTAATTAGAGGCTTTTGGACCCAGCAGAGGTAGCCCAACAGAGGGGTGAACTGCTTAAACAATTGATTGTTGTCATACTGTGTATTTTTGCTGCATTATTTTAGATTCTGCTAATTTAAAAAGTAACTTTTCATAAGTACTCTTTTCCCAATCAGGATTATACAGTGAACAAAACTTATTAGTTCATCTTCAAACCACTTTACTTCATTTGCAGAATACGTAAAATTGCCTATTCACACATAAAATTTGGATTAATGAATACTTTGCACATAAATAAATACTTTCATTGATCGGATCTATTACAGTGATTACATTTTATTTCTTTAGGCAGAGCCAGTTTGTGGGCCAGGTAGCCTCTGGTTTCATCCTTTCTAGTAAAGGTGAAATAACCAGTAAAAGCCCCTTACTGTCAATCTCTGTATGAGAAATACTTTGTTCTCACAATTTCAAATCAGGTTGGTATCAGAGCTCTAGGTTTTGCTTAAGATTTTGTGAAATTTGTGCAAGTAAATTGTGCTATTCTGCAAAATTTGATGCTTACTAGGCTGAAATTGAAAAGAGGGGAAGGTCAATTGGTTAGAGAACAAGTTAATCCTCAACCAAGGAGGGCTAGAGTGCCATTAAATTCACCTTCCATTTCATCCTCAATAGCCTTAGAATCAGCCACAAACATGTCTTCCAGAGTAGGAGAAGTACATGAGGAAATGGATCCCAAGGAAGAAGAAAGAGTCTTTAGAAAAGCTTTCTTGGACTTGACTGAGATGGTTAGGATCCTATACCAGGAGAGAAATGATAGGATTGCTGGAGAAGGGTCTAGAAACCAAAGAGAAGAAGGATATTCTTCAGGAGGGAAGAAAGACAAGGATGAGTCTAAGAAAGGGAATGGAGAAAATGGTGATCCTTCATCTCCATCGTCATCCTCTTCCTCCACATCATCCTCTTCAACTTATGTTAATCAGTCACACAAAACAAATACATCTCTTAAAAATCCTTTGTTAAATCTTGATGTGAAGTTTGAGTTGTCGATGTTTAATGGTGATGTGAATGCAGAAAAATTGGATAACTGGATTAGACAGCTGGAAGTCTATCTAAGAATTCAGAATTTGCATGATGATGACACAAAAATTCAATTAGCCTCTTTGAGAATGGATGGAGCAGCTTTGGTTTGGTGGGAAGCCAAGACTAAGGAGGAAATAAAAAAGCATGGTAAGATAACTCTAACATGGAATGAGTTTATTACTGCTATTAAGAAACAGTTTTATCCTCTTGCTCATATTCAGAAAGAAATCATGAATTGGCAAAATTTTAGGCAACTTAAGGGTCAAAATGTGCAAGATTATACCCAAGAGTTTAGAAGGAGAGCACTTCTACTTGGAGTAGACTTACAAAGTCAAGACACCTTGTTGAAATACATAGGAGGTTTGCACAATTATCTGCAAAATACTATTCTATTGTTCAATCCTACCAGCTTAGATGAAGTCTGTGTGCAGGCTACACATTTAGAAGCTAGAGGAAAGAATACTTTTGATGAGGATTGTAATTTGAAAAACAAAGGAAAGAAGAGAGTTGCAAATTCAAGAAAAGACAAAGGAAAGTTCTTTTGCAAGAACTGTTTGAAGACAAGTCATGATGAAGATCATTGTTGGAAGCTTCATCCTGAACTGAAACCAGAAAAATTCAAGAACAAAAACAAGACCAAAGAAAAGGAGAAAACTGTAGCAACAGTTGAGCAAGACTTAGGGTCAGACTCAGGAGATGAGAAAAAAAGCATAGGCATGGTTTTAAAGAACATTAAGGGGAAAGAAGTGGTGCAAGACACAATTCCTAGTTCTAGCTCTTTGAATTGTCACAAAGATACTCATAATGAAAAGAGGAGGATAGAGCTTTTCCATGTGAGGGTAATTTCAAAACATACCAAAATTGACACACTATTTGACAGTGGGTCACAAGCGAATCTTATATCTGAAGACTTGGTCAAGCAACTTAAACTTGAGACCATTCCACATCCGAAGCCTTATCCACTTGGGTGGTTATGCAAGGATGCCAATTTGCAAGTTTCAAGGAAGTGCATATTGCGCTTTGCAATAACTGCACATTTTATTGACACAGTTGAACTTGATGTGGTGCTGCTTGATATCTCAGGTATTGTTTTGGGAAGTCCTTATTTATTTGACAGGAAGGCTATCTTTCATCGCCATGAAAACAAGTATCACTTGTTCAAATATGGTAAAGAGTACATTGTGAGAGCTCACAAGAAGAAGCTGGAATCTTCTTTACTCCATGCAAGTCAATTAAAAATACTGGTTAATGCAAGTCAAAGTCTAACTTTGTTGATGTTGAAATGACCAGATTTTAAGCATTCGCCTTTTTATGATGTTGCTAATAATATGTCTCAGTTTGATAACAGTTTGTCTTTGAAAGAAGATGATTTCATGTTGCGCAAATTACCTTTTGGGTCAGCCAATGCAGTGAATGAAGTGTCAAATCAAAGCAGTGCAAGCAAGAAGGACACACCATTCAGCATGGGAAAATGTTGGTTTCAGAATGGTAGAATTCGCCATGGGAACAGTTAGCAAGGTGAAGGTTATTTTAAGTCCTTCTGGAAGTTTGATCAGTGTAGAAAAAGTTTGTTTTCTGCAGATTACAATTGTTGTTCTGCAAATTTTAATAATTTGCATCATGACTCCGTCAATCTTAGCAATGGTCGATTAGTTGATTCCAGAGACAGATTATCATTTTCACAAAACCTCCATTTGATGAAATCGGGTAGATTTCAGTTATTCAAAGGTGGAAGAGTGGAGAATCAGTCTCCACATCATCAGTTTCAGTAATCAGAAAGATTTTGAGGGTCCAAAAGCTTCCCATTTGGGAGGTGTGATCAGGAGATCAAGTCCCTTGTAGAAAAATGCTCAAAAATGAAGTTGCTCAGAATTGTTCCAAATAAAAACGAAAGGAAAGAGCTCGCCAAAACGATCCTGTAGACATGAACGGCACTCAAATCCGTTACCGTATGGAGGAGATATTGCATTTTGAAATCGCCCAATAACTTTCAAATGTGAAAGAAATTTTTTTTTAATATATTGTGATGGGATAATTTTATTTTTTTATTAAGGTTTAATTAATTAATTAAATTATATATTTATTAATATTTATATGATTTTTATTAATCATATATTATATTATTAATTATATGTTTTAATTAATTTTAAAAAAAAAAATTAAACCTTATTAAAATTTAATTATTAAACTATACTCTATATTAAACTAAATTCGAGATTTTAAAAAGGGTCATGGTAATGACATTCAACATATGGTTTAAAAGGTTGTAATACGTGGGTTTTAAAAAAAACGTACTGTATGACGTCACGGTGGAGCGGAGTTCCAAAACTTTTGCTTGGACGCGGCAGGAATTGAACACGGGTCGGGCGGAAGACAACCCAACGGCCTAACCAACGGGCCACAGTAGTTGGTTTGTTAAAACATTGGTGCGGAAATTTATTTAAATGTTGGAATGTTCATTGTCGCGTATCCGTGTGGGTCGTGGTTCCGCGGAGTTAGCACTTGGAGCGGGATTATTAAACATGCGGTTGTAAAACCTTATCTTTTCCACATATCACTCTATGTTAACATTAATAATGCCGACGGGTGCGGTCCTATGGACCCCCGTGGCCATACACTTTAACCCCCTCCCATTGGCAGAAATAATGGCAGATTCCACAAATTTAGCAACTGCTCCATTTTTGTCGGGCTATCTGGCAGTTAGCCAGACTTAGCTGGAGTGAATCTAGGCAAACTTCAGTTAGCCATAACTTTGGCTAGGAAAGTCCTTTTGGGACGAATTGTTTTTTGATTTTGGGGTATTGAATCATTCTGGAGCTGTTGGGAGTGTTTGCAGAGCCATCAGGGCACTATATCAGTAATTTTACCAGCGATTTTGGTCATGGAGCCACTAGGGCCTAAGGAAAGATTAGTTTTTTTGGACTATCCTCATCCAATGGAGGTGATTGAATAGTCGTTTTATACTGATTTCAGCCTTCTGTATCTGAATATGCAGCGTATTTTGCCTGTTGAGGCTTTATATACATTGTAATTCACATTTTGAGCATTTAATGAAAGAGGGAAAAGCCTAATTAGAGGCTTTTGGACCCAGCAGAGGTAGCCCAAGAGAGGGGTGAACTGATTAAACAATTGCTTGCTGTCATACTGTGTATTTTTGCTGCATTATTTCAGATTCTGCTAATTTAAACAGTAACTTTTCATAAGTACTCTTTTCCCAATCAGGATTATACAGTGAACAAAACTTATTAGTTCATCTTCAAACCACTTTACTTCATTTGCAAAATACGTAAACTTGCCTATTCACACAAAAAAGTTGGATTAATGAATACTTTGCACATAAACAAATACTTTCATTGATCAGATCTATTACAGTGATTACATTTTATTTCTTTAGGCAGAGCCAGTTTGTGGGCCAGGTAGCCTCTGGTTTCATCCTTTCTAGTAAAGGTGAAATAACCAGTAAAAGCCCCTTACTATCAATCTCTGTATGAGAAATACTTTGTTCTCACAATTTCAGATCAGGTTGGTATCAGAGCTCTAGGTTTTGCTTAAGAGTTTGTGAAATTTGTGCAAGAAGATTGTGTTATTCTGCAAAATTTGATGCTTACTAGGTTGAAATTGAAAAGAGGGGAAGGTCAATTGGTTAGAGAACAAGTTAATCCTCAACCAAGGAGGGCTAGAGTGCCATTACATCCACCTTCCATTTCATCCTCAATAGCCTTAGAATCAGCCACTAGCATGTCTTCCAGAGAAGGAGAATTACATGAGGAAATGGATCCCAAGGAAGAAGAAAGAGTCTTTAGAAAATCTTTCTTGGACTTGACTGAGATGGTTAGGGTCCTATACCAGGAGAGAAATGATAGGATTGCTGGAGAAGGGTCTAGAAACCAAAGAGAAGAAGGAGATTCTTCAGGAGGGAAGAAAGACAAGGATGAGTCTAAGAAAGGGAATGGAGGAAATGGTGATCCTTCATCTCCATCATCATCCTCTTCCTCCACATCATCCTCTTCAACTTATGTTAATCAGTCACACAAAACAAATACATCTCTTAAAAATCCTTTGTTAAAGCTTGATGTGAAGTTTGAGTTGCCGATGTTTAATGATGATGTGAATGGAGAAAAATTGGATAACTGGATTAGACAGCTGGAAGTCTATCTAAGAATTCAGAATTTGCATGATGATGACACAAAAATCCAATTAGCCTCTTTGAGAATGGATGGAGCAGCTTTGGTTTGGTGGGAAGCCAAGACCAAGGAGGAAATTAAAAAGCATGGTAAGATAACTCTAACTTGGAATGAGTTTATTACTGCTATTAAGAAACAGTTTTATCGTCTTGCTCATATTCAGAAAGCAAGCATGAATTGGCAAAATTTTAGGCAACTTAAGGGTCAAAATGTGCAAGATTATACCCAAGAGTTTAGAAGGAGAGCACTTCTACTTGGAGTAGACTTACAAAGTCAAGACACCTTGTTGAAATACATAGGAGGTTTGCACAATTATCTGCAACATACTATTCTAATGTTCAATCCTACCAGCTTAAATGAAGTCTGTGTCCAGGCTACACATTTAGAAGCTAGAGGAAAGAATACTTTTGATGAGGATAGTAATTTCAAAAACAAAGGAAAGAAGAGAGTTGCAAATTCAAGAAAAGACAAAGGAAATTTCTTTTGCAAGAACTGTTCAAAGACAAGTCATGATGAAGATCATTGTTGGAAGCTTCATCCTGAACTGAAACCAGCTTAGATCAAGTCTGTGTGTAGGCTACACATTTAGAAGCTAGAGGAAAGAATACTTTTGATGAGGATAGTAATTTCAAAAACAAAGGAAAGAAGAGAGTTGCAAATTCAAGAAAAGACAAAGGAAAGTTCTTTTGCAAGAGCTTGTTCAAAAATGAGTCATGATGAAGATCATTGTTGGAAGCTTCATCCTGAACTGAAACCAGAAAAATTCAAGAACAAAAACAAGACCAAAGAAAAGGAGAAAACTGTAGCAACAGTTGAGAAAGACTTAGGGTCAGACTCAGGAGATGAGACAAAAAGCATAGGCATGGTTTTAAAGAACATTAAGGGGAAAAAAGTGATGCAAGACACAACTCCCAGTTCTATCTCTTTGAATTGTCACAAAGACACTCATGAAGAAAAGAAGGGGATAGAGCTTTTCCATGTGAGGGTAATTTCAAAACATACCAAAATTGACACACTATTTGACAGTGGGTCACAAGCGAATCTTATATCTGAAGACTTGGTCAAGCAGCTTAAACTTGAGACCATTCCACATCCGAAGCCTTGTCCACTTGGATGGATATGCAAGGATGCCAATTTGCAAGTCTCAAGAAAGTGCGTATTGCGCTTTGCAATAACTGCACACTTTATTGACACAGTGGAACTTGATGTGGTGCCGCTTGATATCTAGGTATTGTTTTGGGAAGTCCTTATTTATTTGACAGGAAGGCTATCTTTCATCGCCATGAAAACAAGTATCACTTGTTCAAATATGGTAATGAGTACATTGTGAGAGCTCACAAGAAGAAGCTGGAATCTTCTTTACTCCATGCAAGTCAATTAAAAAGACTGGTTAATGCAAGTCAAAGTCTAACTTTGTTGATGTTGAAACGACCAGATTTTGAGCATTCGCCTTTTTATGATGTTGCTAATAATATGTCTCAGTTTGATAACAGTTTGTCTTTGAAAGAAGAAACCATGACCTTTCTTACATGTCTTGTCATTGGCTTTCTAAGTTGAAACAAGAAACCAGCATCATCACCTGCAAACTCTAGCTTCTTAGCTGTCTTTCCTTTCTTTAATTTTCTTCCTCCCTCTTCAACATCTTCAGCTTGGAAAATGGGAGTTTCTTCAATGTCAATGGCATGCAAGATTTCCTCTAAGTTACCCTTAGCCACTGTTTGGCTCCTTGTAACTCTCTTGCTGCCATGTTTGCTAACTGTTGGCTTCTATTTTGCAGGTGTAGTTTTGGGTGTATCAACCTTCTATAAAGGCGTTGTCTCCATGGTCACTGTTTCTAACTGCTCTGCCACTATTGGTGATGAAATATCTCTAGGTTTGGAAACTCTTTTATGCGTGACAACATCTACTTCAAAGCCACTCATGAACATAAAAGATGACCAGTCTCTGCCTAATCTCTTCAACTCCTCTAACACCAACAACTTAATCAAACCATGGTGAAAGAGAGAAGTTTCATTTCCTTCTTTTTTAACTTAGACATTATCTGAATTTTTAGTTAGACTTGTGTATAAGTAAATGGGCAAGTCAAGAGACCTCTTACCCACAAAATGCAGCAGAAGCCTTGATTAGGAGATCAAGTCTCTTGTAGAAAAATTCTCAGAAATGAAGTTGCTCAGAATTGGTCCAAAATAGAACGACTGGAAAGAGCTCGGAAAAATGATCCTGTAGATGCAAACGGCACTGAAAACCGACGCCGTATGAGAAAGATATTCAGCTTTGAAGTTTTCCAATTTTAGTTAAAAATGGCCAAATTTGACTTTATAAAAAATATTTTTATTAAAAAAAGAATATTCCACAGAATATTTTGAGAATATTCTGTAGAATATTTCGCAGGCAACCAATGAACAGGTGCCACGTGGCCAGCCCAGAGGCCGCCACGTGGCCCCAAGGTCAAATGGAAATGGCGTTTTAAAATTTGTTTTGGACTCGGTAGGATTCGAACCGAGGTTGGGGCGGAGCAAACCGAATGGCCCAACCGTTGGGCCATAGGTATGACTTGTTAAACCTTTGGCACGAAGTTTTCTTTCAATGTTTGAATTGATATGGCGCGCATAACTTTGGGTCGTGGTCCCGTGGATCGGCGGGAGGAGCGGGGCCACATTTAATATTGTGGTTTCAAACTTTATTATAAGCCGATTATCACTCAAAGTTGGTTCAACATATTCCGGAGGGTGCGGTCACATGGCCCGGTTCATTAGCCCCCCCACAACTGGCAGTCAATATGGCAGTTCTCCCTAAATTTAGCACCCGTCACCAATTTTAACTGGAGTTAACTCCAGTTCTCCACATTTAGTGGAGTTATTCTAGGTGACACTGGGCAAACTTCAGTTAGCCATAACTTTGGCTAGGGAAGTCTAATTGGGACGAAATTTTTTTTGATTTTGGGGTATTGAAGCATTCTGGAGCTGTTGGGATAGGTTGTAGAGCCATCATAGTGCTATATCAATGATTTTACCAGCGATTTTTGTTGTGGAGCCGCTAGGGCCTCATGAAAGATCAGCTATGTTGGACTATACTCATCCATTGGAGGTGAATGAATAGTCGATTTATACTGATTTCAGTTCTCTGTTTCTGAATTTGCAGCTAATTTTTCCTTTTGAGGCTTTCTACACAGTGTAATTCTTAATTTTAACATTAATGAAAGAGGGAAAAGCCTAATTAGAGGCTTTTGGACCCAACAGAGGTAGCCCAAGAGAGGGGTGAACTACTTAAAAAAATGCTTACTGTTATGTTGTGCATTTTTTCTGTTATATTTCAGATTTTGCTTCATTAAACAGTAACTTTTCATAAGTACACTTTTCCCAATCAGACTTATACAGTGAACACAACTCCTTAGTTTCACTTCAAACCACATTACTTCCTTTGCAGAATACTTGAACTTGCTTATTCACACATAAAATTTGATTAATGAATACTTTGCACATAAACAAATACTTTCATTGATCGGATCTATTTCAGTGTTTACATTATATTTCTTTAGGCAGAGCCAGTTTGTGGGCCAGAAGCTTATGGTTTCATCCTTTCTAGTAAAGGTGAAATAACCAGTAAAAGCCCCCTACTGTCAATCTCTGTATAAGAAATACTTTGTTCTCACAATTTCAGATCAAGCCTAAGGTGGTAGGTGTAGACCATGTGAAACCCTCCTTCACAGGTGAAGTACTTCTGAATGATCATCAGCATCTTTGAGAAGTTGTCTTTCATGTAACTCCTTGGAATAGCATTTGTGAGATCAATTTCACTATGCTCTCGCTTGATGAATTCTTTGTAGTCCTGCATGGTGAACATGATGCCTTTAAACCATTGTTCCCCTCCTCTAGGGATTCCTATTGCTGCTGAACTTTCTGGTGTTACTGTGAGATTTAGCATTCCCACCTTTGAAGTTGTCCCAGTAAAATTGATAGCAAACTCCTTAGAGACCTGTAGATGACAACCCTGCAGCCTTTGGCAGAATTGTAAACAACCTGTTCTTCTGAATACCTCCAAGGCAATTGGGTTTTCATTTAACAAACTCATGTCCATGGGCTCATACCTGTGGTAGTGACCACCTTTGTTGATCTTCTTCCTTGCATCCATGGTGACTTTATATATTCTCAAGCTCGCTTGATTAATGACACCTGCAACGTTTGAAAATGCCAGCAACCTGCTTGGCTTGATGAAGTAGCTCTCCAGAACTCAATAGCATGCAAAGATGAAGTGGAGAATGAAAAAAAGACTCAATTGGGTAATGTTTTATGGTTTCGATGACAACTCATTCCCTAATCATGACACATGCATGATCAAAATGGTAATGATGACCTCAGACATGACCTTTGTACTTTTAAATTCACCCTAATTGACTCAAATGACATCCACCCTAACTCCTCCAATGATGAACTGACACTTCACCTCAGGTTTGACAAGAAATACATGAAATTTTTTTTCGTAGCATAGCTAGTTCATTCTTTGATAGTTTCGCTACGAAACTATTAGGAAGTTTCGTAGCGAAAACTGTTGTTTCACAGTGTAAAACGCTACGAAAAGAGGTAAAAGTAGCTTAAGTGTCATTTTTGAAATTAAACGCTTGGGAAATGAAATTCGACGCCTAATTATGACTGATGAGACATGACATGACCTAAATGAAGGTGGGTTTAAAATGGGTTAAACATGTAAAAATTTGAAATTTAAAATTTTCTTAAACCTTTGACAAATGAACTCTATGACCATGTCACATAATGTTTCACATTTTTCTGAGTGATAATAATGCCTCCACTTGGGATGGTGTGCCCCTGTGGTACAACAAAGAACCTGTAGTTCTAGTGCCATCCATCTTCTTGGAAATAAAAACTCTGAAATTTTCCAAGATTCTTTCAAACTCTAATGGTCTTCACCTTGGGCTCAAGCTTGATGATTAGCTTGTCTTTATTAGCAGAAAAACATAACAAAATGGAACATATACAATGCAGTGAAAAATCAGTAGAACTTAAGAGGAATAGTGCTTCAAAAACCTACCATTGACAGGCCCTCCATCACAAGGTTGTCCATCCATCTCCTGCATTATGTAAGTGTTGTTTCCATGGAATGTAGCTACTATGAATGGACCTTTCCAGATATTTTCAAACTTACCATGTTTCCCCTTTTCTTCAATTCTGGCCTCCCACTTCAATACCACATCTTGAATCTGAAAGTTTTCCTCTTTGACCTTTTTGTCAAATGTCTTCTTCATTCTATTTTGAGAATGTTGATTATTGTTATATACTTCCTCCCTTTTCTCCCATAGAGCTATCAATTGGGTTATTCTCCTTTGAATTGCATTTTTCTCCTCCTCTAATCCTTGTAGCAACTTCATAATAGGCACTCCCAAGGATGTAGGAAAAATGGCTTTAGCTCCATACACCAACTCATAAGGTGAAGTACCAATCGACCTTTTTGTACACACTCTATCAGCCCACAGAGCATACTTCAACTTTAGATGCCATGACCTTTTATTTTCCTACAACACCTTCTTAATAATCCTCACAATGCTTTTGTTAGAAGATTCAACAAGACCATTACCTTGTGGATAGTAAGCAGTAGAGTGTCCAAGTGTAATGTGATATTGATGACAAAAAATAATCGGCATATTGGATTTGAATGCATGTGAATTGTTAGTGATGATCTTCATAAGACAACTAAACCTAGACAATATGGTATTTTCTAAGAATGAAATGATGACTGGATCATTTGCTTGCCTAGTTGGGATTGCTTCAACCCACTTGGTGAAATAATCAGTTGTTGTCAGGATCCAGCGATGCTGCCCTAAAGATGATGGATGAATCTCACCAATAAAATCTAGCCCCCACTGCTGGAATGGCGCCTCAACATAAATAGGCATCAAGGGTAAAGGAACAAGCTTTTTCTTACCATCAAAAATCTGACATTCATGGTAGGCAGTGATCTTCTTGCCGACATCTTTGAACATAGTAGGCCAGTAGTACCCTGCTCTAAGAATCTTGTTTGATGTGGCTTTCCAATAGTGATGAACTCCACAATCTCCTTTATGAAACTCCTCAATCACTTTTTTAGCTTCCTCTTCCAACAAACAATTCAAAAGAATACCACCAGTATCTTTCCAATACATATTTTTATCTATGATGCAATACCTCAGAGATTTCAGGTTCACAAATCTTGATTTAGATTTATTCAATTCAGCAGGAGCTCTATGATGATGTAAGACAAATAAAATGTCTGTGTACCAGTCAGATAGGATGTACTTCTCTTCAATGGGAATCTGCTCTTCATCTTCACCTGATAATTCTGAAATTTATACAATTAAATTCATATCAAGACAGTCAAAATTGGATTGTGCCATCAGCTTTGCTAGCCCCTGACCTTTCACCTATTTTGTAGGCCTGATTTCTATATCATGTTCCAGCAAGTTAGCTATCCACTTCCCTCTCTTACCATCAGCATCAGCTTGAGTTAAGATGTCCTTCACTACAACATTAGGAAAAATTTATATGACATGAGAATGGAGAATATAAATTCTGAAATATTTGATGGCTTTGACCAAAGCATATGCCTGTTTCTCTAGGATATTGTACTTCAACTCTGAATTAGCAAGGGTCTTGCTAAAAAATGAAATGGGCTGCTCTATACCTTGTTGTCCTTTTTGCAGCAAAACTCTAGCAAATTTGTTTTCTGATGCAAATGTAAAAACCAGAAATTCCTTTGAAAAATATGGGCTGATCAACACTAGGGCTTGAGTGAGTGCCTTCTTGATTTCCTCAAATGACTGCTTTGCTTCAATTGTCCATTTAATGTCAGCTCCTTTCTTTAGCATCTTAGTTATATCTTTAACAATCTCAACAAAGTTAGGAATAAACCTTCTCGCAAAATTCACTTTCCCAAGGAAAGATTGAATTTCCTTCTTGCTTCTAGGTAGATATAATTTCTAAATAGCATTGACCCTGTTTGGATCAATATTTATCCCATCTTTAGATATAATGTGCCCAAGTAACTTTCCATAAGTTAAAGCAAAAATACTCTTAGTGGGATTAAGAGAAATATAAAACCTTCTACACTTCAATAGAACTTTATCCAGATGCTTCAAGTGGTCTTCCTCTCTCCTTGAGAATAATGTTATGTCATCCAGATAGACAACTGTTGGGAAAAATACTGAGAGGGGGGGTGAATCAGTATTTAGGGCTGAACAATTTTTCTTTTCTTTCTCTTAAAACCATATGTTACAGTAGTGCATCCAACATGTATGTCCAGATATCTTATTATGTCTTTACTTAGAGCATTGCATCAGGTAAGCATTAAGCATGAACAAAAATAACAGAACAAACCATCAAACATAAAAAACACATATGAACACCAGGATTTTAAGGTGGAAACCCAATTTGGGAGAAAACCACCGTTGCTGTAATCTCAGTCTTCAATATTTATTATAGAGAAAACTTCTTACAATTATATGCTGGTGCAGACTTGTACCAGCACGCAGGCACCCACCTGCAGAAGGCTACAACCTTCTCTCATTTACCAGCCTTTCCTGAAAGGGAGCTACAACCCCCTGTTCTCATTTACCAGTTACCACTGGAAGGAAGCTACAACCCCCTTACTGGAAGCTTCGACCCTCAGCATCACTGCAGACCACACTTCATCCACTTCCACACAACATCCCTTGCAGGCCACCAGATTTATTTAATTTCTTCAGAGGTGCATCCTTAATTCAGCAATCTGTTACCCATTCCATACAGATATACTTCAGAGTGAAGTATTCATTCACAACCCTTATATGTTCTTCATGATTTCTTCAGTCGATTGAACCAGGAATTAATCATCATCTGATTTAAAGATCTTGATCAATCATCATATTCACAAGTGTGCCATAGATACAGATATATCAGATTTTATTCATACAGATATCTCTAAAAGAGATTCGTTTATTAACAACCCTTTCGCACGCACACAATTCTTCATAATTATCATCACCTTATATAGTTTTCGCCTTTATTAAAACCATGGGTCAAAACCATTCAATTACTAATGGTATTCTTGAACGGTATTACCTTTAGCACCCTTACGTACCTCTTTGATTTCTTTTTAATTTATTTATCAATTTGAAGAAATTGATAAATAAATATATTTACAATTTTGAACAGAACTTTAGGATTAAAGTTAACCCTTCGCATTTTAACGCTTTCAAATAATATGGTAAACCTTTGACCCAGGGCCCACAAATATAGTCAATAGCCAATCAAAAATGCGCATGGTACCATAGGTAAACTTCACGCAAGTCCAGCGTCCGATCACCGTTAGATTAGCAAGCTTCCAGATCAACGGCGTATATGCATATCGCTCGACCTCTGATGCCGAACGTTAACATGCGATGGCCCGTCGTACCTGTGTTAATCTTCGCGCACCTTCAACAAATGATGACCATATGATGACCCCTTCCCAGATCAACGGCGCTCAACGATATTTCTAGGCATCCTGGGTCGAACTATAACGCGCGATGGCGCACAGTGAAAAGTGGTTTTGTGAAGTCGTACAGGGACGCGCGTCGAGCACTCTATGGAATCGCTCCTCAACCAGGAAATACCGCTTACTCCGCATAGGTGGTGCGATGAAAAACGTAAACCACCTTCACTGTTCACTCGGTCATGGTTCCGCTCTTCCACGCAGGGTTCTGTCGCCTTTTAAATGTATTATTATAATTAAGTTGCGCTTTAATGTTTTGCCTTTTATTACAGATCCATTGCTAAATTTAACGCTCTGTTCACAATTTTCGTTTGAGTCGTTTAACATACATTCTTTACACCAGTTGCTGCCTTCCGACCTCGACACAACACAATGTCACTCTATCTTCAATTCTGCTTCCTATCCTGTCACAGTTCCGCTTCTACATTCAAGTTCTTGATTCCGCAAGCTGATCACTGTACTATGCTACAATCATCATATCCCTGCAACCATTAATTCCTTCAATTTATACACTAAATCTTTAATTTCGAATCCTTGCCACATGGTTTATGATGTTTACGGACAATGATTCATAGTTGTCCACAGGGACTCTACTATCCTTCTTTCTGAATTCTATCAAGAATCACAGAAAATGCAGAACCTTTTTCTGTTTGATGGCCTTTTTCTTCCTATACTGTCTCTGGACAACTTTCAATTCACTTCTTGTCCCTGCACCTTGACTGATACTGCAGCTCTGTAGCTCAAACTGTAGATGCATTCTTTCTCTGTTCTTCTCTGCTACATTTAGATGGCAATTCCTTTGCCACATCCTTTTCCATCAATGACAATATTTCCAACAACAACTACCAACTTATCCTTCTCCTCAACAAAGGCAATGTCCATTTCTCTTTGAAAGGTCGCTCCTGCATTCATCAGACCAAAGGGCATCTTGGCATACATGAATGTCCCCCATGGTGTGGTAAAGGAATTTTTCTCCTAATCCTCTGGGTGCACTAGTATCTGATTGTATCCTAAAAAACCATCCAGCATAGACATCCTTTGGGAACCAACAATGTTCTACAGAATTTGGTCCATATTTGGGAGAAGGTAGTTGTCCTTCAGAGAAGATTTGTTCAAGTTTCTGAAGTCAATGCAGATTCTGATCTCTCCACTCTTTTTTCTAACTGGAACCAAGTTAGCAAGCCATTTTGAGAATATGATTGGAACAATAATTTTGGCATCAAAGAGCTTATTAATTTCCTTCTCGATCAGAGGCATGAGAAGCAGATTAATCCTCCTCAGCTTCTGTTCGAAAGGCTTCTCCTTTTCTTTGATAGGAATGGTATGCTGAATAATATTAGGATCATATTTCTTCAAATCAACATAACTCCATGCAAAAATATCTATAAACCTTTTCATCAACTCAATAAATTTATGTTTCATCTCTAGAGAAAGAAACTTTGAAAGCTTGATCATTTTAGGCATTGCTACTATACCAAGGTTACAACTCTCTACCTCTTCATCATCAGCTTGTATCCTAGGAGATTTGAACACATCATTTTGGTCAAAAATATTTTCAAGTGGGATGAGACCTTTGGGTATAGAATTATTCTTCAGCTGCAACACTTTAGAATTACCTTTAGTTTCAGCAAGCATGTTTTGTTGATCTACTTGTGTGCTTTCAAACTCCTCTTTCAACTCTATGAAGTTTTTAATTTGTTGATCATCTTCAAACACCTGCCAATGGATGATGTTGTCTAGGATAGCAGGCCTATGACGAACTTTAACCTCATATCTTTCAGTGAAATGTGCAGGGATAACAAACAGACTTGCAGAAACAACTAGGGAGTCAGCTACTGAGTTTTGATCCCTAGTCTTCAAAATAAATGAATATTCTTGAAAATTCTCGAACATCTCCATCATCAAATTTTTGTATGTTCTCATTCTCACATCCTTGGTTTGATATACACCTTCAACTTTTTTAATAACTAATTCAGAATCTCCACAAATAGAAATCTTTTGGGCACCCAATCTTTTCAAAATTTCTAAACCCAAAAATAGAGATTCATACTCAGCCATATTATTTGTGCAATCAAAGTTCAGTTTGAAAGAATAGAACTTAATTTCATCCTCTGGAGTTGTGATCCAAATGCCTGCTCCAGCCCCCTCTCTTCCTGTTGATCCATCAAAATGCAACATCCACCACTCCTCTGCCTTTTCTTCAATGATTTTCTGATTTTCTGCTTGCTGATTTTCAACCTCCTGAATTTCTACTTTCGTTTCATCTTCTGCTTCATCAGTTAGCTCATTGAAAAGAATAGTTTATCCTAATTCAGTTTCAACAACTTAAATTGGGAAATTCTGAGGTTTTTCCTTACTACTTACCATATAAGCCATCCTTGTTTCTATGTACAGTCTTCTTTGCTCACCAAAAACAGGAATGGTGGCATTAGTTTGGTCCATATGCATGGTGCCTTTGATCTTTGTTTCCCATGATCTGGATAGCAGCATGCCAAGCTTGGGTGGAATCGTTGCTACCACAATGTCCATTACCACTATCTTGGCATGGACTTGTGTAAGACCAACAACAACCTCTTTTATCAAACGAATGCACTGGACTCTTTTTGAATCAAAAGAAAACAAATCCTTATATGGCCTAGTGATTTCTAATCCCATCCTTTCCATAATTACTTTAGGCATGAGGTTATGAGAGGCCCTTGAATCCAACATGACATTATGTCATTTCATGAATACTAAGGCTGTCATAGAAAGGAGGCACCTCTTCATTCTATTCATCTTCCAATCTTGGTCCCAAGTATATGGTTGGATGTTCTTCTTGTACATTAAGGATGTCAGCAACTCCCAGTTGGGAATTCAACATTTTTACACTTTTACTTCTGTATTCATTCACCTTTAGAATTTCTCCAAAAGGTATTGGGATCTTGATTTTGGAAATATCATTCTCCAAACTAAAAACAGAAGTAATTTTCTCAATCTCTCTGACAGGAGGAGGAGGTGGTGGATCTTTTCTAACCTGAGCTGCTTTAGGAGCATCTTTCTTGGGCTGCGTTTTATTTGCAGTAATTGGAACATTTCTATTTCTAAGGTTGTATTGCTTCTGCATCTCAAATATTGCATGTTGATAACCTTTAAGGTAATCAAATGGTTCCTCACCCTTGTTTACATCATGATCAGAATCATCATGTTCTTCCTTAGTCAAAAACATTCCAGACATGTTTTCATCTAGGCAATGAATGGAGTCTTCTGGGATTTCAGGTTTATCTTCTTCATCAACTAAATTTTGCTGAAAAGGAGGCCTTACTGAAGGGTCAGGTTGATTTTTGTTTTCCCTTGGTATCTGTTGATTTTGAGGTCTTTTGAACTAAAGGTTTGTAAACTGTGGTTCATGTTGTGCAGGAGGTGCAGAAGCATTCCCAAGGGCAAGCCTATCCATCATTTTTTCCATTGTCTTCATCATGGAGTCAAATTTGTCATTATGAGGTGGAAGGCTTATCTTCTTCTTTCAATTTTCTTTCCCATCTTAGAATTTTTAGCTACTATCATATTTACTTCCACCTTCACAGCATCATTTTTCATTTCTACTAGTGAAGGGGATTCTCTTTCTTTGAGCAGGATAGAAAATTCATAGTCAAAAACCTCAGCATATCTCAGTTGAGTTGCTCTTGGTGGAGGCTTAAGATGGACAGGAATGGAATCATATACTTTATTAAATCTCTTGGAGAATTTTGGACAGTTTCATCTACAACTCTTTTCAAACTATTGTACTCAGTGAGGGCTTGCAGAGGGTTAGTTCTATTTCCCCACTTTCTCAAGAAGATATCTTCAAACTCGTTCCAATTATGCAGGCTTCCTGGAGCAAGGGCTTTAAACCACTTTCTGACCTCACCAGTGAAACTCTGAGAAAAAAGCCTCATTTTGACATCTTCATGGTCAACCTCCTCCCTGTCTATGAATTCATTAAATTGGTCTACATTCTCTTCAACTGTAATATCTTCATCACTTCCCCAAGTTTTGATTCTAGCAGAATATTTGCTTGGAAGGTCATTAAGGACAGCTGGAAGAACAAGTGGAGAATACCTAGCAGGTGGAGCAGCAAGTAGAGGTGGAACATTTCCTGCCATGGTGACAGGGACTGTGGTATTTTTAGGGATAGCAATAGTAGAAGAAGAGGCATTGTTAGGAGGTGGTGTGGCTGGTCTTTGTAGTCCAGTTACAATTGAACTCCAGTCAGGTAAAGGAAAACCATATTTAATTCTTAGCAAGATTTCAAATGGGTCTAGTTCCTTTAACCTATCTAAATATTCCCTTTCTAACAATAACTCCGATGTGACTGCCCCCCAAAATTCTTCTTTATCTTTTTTGGTCACTAAGGTTGAGGTATCAATACCTATTCTTTGTAGGTCTAAAACAATCTCAGTCAATTATTTTTCACTTTCAGACCTAAACAAGACTTTCTGAATTTTATCATCAAAATTTTTATCTTCGGGACTTCTTAAAACTTCAAAGGACAAGGCTTTTGTGTGTAATGGAATATATGATTGTGCAGAACTGCCTTGAATGCCTCTGGAAATTGTGTTTGAATTATCCACAATTGTAGGTGGATTTGGGTCAGGATTACTACTCGTATATCTCCTTTTCGAAGCCACCTTTGAACATGATAATTTTGAATGGATTCACCAAGGTAGTTGCAACCTCGAACAGATTCTGAGCTCCTGCTACCTTCAAGAGTTCAGCTTCAAAATTTCGGGAAAAGTATATCTTCAGATTCTCGGCAAATGCACCAAAATGTTATCACAAAATTGTACTTGATTGGCTGCTTATCAAACAACTCAGTGTAACTATTTCAAACCACTTCTAACTGAAGCTTAGCCTCTTCAGTTTGAGAGGGCTCTCTCAAGGGGATTTTATGATATTGAATAATGATAGTACTAGATGGCTAACTCTATGTGAAATGTAACTTGTTTTTTATATTTGCAGGATGAAAAGCATGCAGGTTTTCTACCATTGGGCTTATGGAGTAAAAAATTAGTAGTTTCAGTGGCAAGGTTTCTTGACATGGAAGTTGAGGCAAATAGAGGTCATTAATCAAAGACAACCCACATATAAAACATAGGAAAACACAGTCATTTCATCACTAAAGGAAGTCAGAGCATAAATTTATGAATTATGAGTAATAGATATGAAATCTTCTGCAAGTGGTAAAAAATAAAGATATAGATCAATAAGACGTCAAAAACCTCATATGAATCTCAGGTCTGTCAATAAGAAAGTCACCATGTATTACTGATATAAGTCAAATACATACAAGCAGCAATTTTGTGCAAAAAATCTCCAACCCCTTACTACTTCAATGCTTTGTCTTTAAATAGACATTCTTTACAAAAAGGATGATCTACCTGATGGCTACATCATCAAATTCTCCTATGACACCTTTCATAACTGAAATACATAACTTGTAACAAAAAACTGACAACTACACCTTAAAGAAAACATCTCCTAATAGGACTCTAATTCCTATTTATTACATAACTCTACCTTATCTGTGAAACAGTTACATGATGGTTACAAAATAAGTATCACATGCTCGAAAGACACATGACAGATTTTATTACCACTTTACATATTTAAAACCCTCCTAGACTTGTGGAGCATAACCCTACTCTTTAGGAATGCATGACCCTTATCTTCAAAGCTGCTTTGGCTGATGACCTGTCTTCATAGCACCTCCTTCGAGTCATAAATATTTGATGATAAGCTCCCTTAACATGTTGGAGGGCTCCAGTTGTCCAAAATTGCCATTAAGATGCTCCAAAACCTTTAACAATTACTTGCTACAAAAACAGGACAGTTTCGTAGCGAGTTTTGGTAGCATTAGAAAAATAGCTTTTGCAACCATTTACTCCACTCCTTTGTTGTTCCATGATGTAAATCATGTCATGACACATCAACACCATCAATTTCACTCCTTGAAAAATACAAAAATTGAATTTAGAAGCAAAGAGGCTGCTACAGGTTTTTTCGTAGCGTTTTCTTGGCTTTAAGCCTCGGGAACGCTAAGAAACTGTGTAAAAACCCAGAAATTGCCCATTTCAAAATTGTCTCCAAAAACTAACCTCCAGCTGCAAAAACTTGATTTTCTGCATGTAATGAACCTTCTGAGGCATATTCAATCTCAACTTATTGTTCTTGTGGTGCTTCCTCCTCATTTATGATCAGTTGAGCTATTGGCTCTTTCACCACGGTCATTTTCAAACCTTTCTTTTCCAGCTCTTCATGAATCAAATCCAATTGTTCTTGAAGGTCTTTAACTTGTTCCTTCAATGTCCTATTCTTGGATTTCAAATGCAGGTTCATCTTTCTGATATGTTTGACCTCTCCTCTCAATGGCTGAGTCCATTTGATCAATTTCTCTGTATTGTCCAAGGTCTTTGAAACACTTATGACCTATTCTTCCCAAATTTCATTCATTTTTTCAAATTGCACCTTTTGAACCTTGTGCTTCCTTGCCTCTTTCTTCAAGACTGATATTTCATCTTTTTCCACCTTCAACTACTCCTTAAGGGTTTCAATTTCTGATTTTTCAGTGATTTTCTCTTTAGCCTTCCTTTGTTTGATGACCAGCTCTTCTTTTGCAAGTGAGGAGAGGTCTATGATGCTTGGTGGTGGTTGGGCTGTGTTGTCGCTCCTAGAGACAGCCTAGAGTTGTGATAGACCAGTGCCTAGGACATCTTAGCATAGCAAGGAGCGTATAATATAATGTATGAAGTTGTCAAATTCAGCTCACATGCTATCTCTTGTAAACAGGAAGTATGATTTAAATGGTACCAAGACCCTCAGAAACTGACACAGAGAGAGGGATATTGCAGAGGCAACATGCAAAACTCCAATATAAAAGCAACAGACAATTCAGAGACAGCTTACTGTAAAGAGGGCCGATTCAAAAATACTTCACAGACATAAGTTATCAGAAGGTGTATGTAGTGAATGAAATGTAAAGGAGACATTAGTTAACATTGAGCTGATACCTAGATATACAATACCACCATGCATGGGCTTACCAATCTAAGAATCCATACATGATAATAGCATTTTAAAAGCACCCTCCCAAAGAAACTAATATAGCAGAAATACGGTTTAGCTGAGTAATGGAACAGAATATCATGCATGAGCCATATTTAAAGCGCTTGACTGATCCGAGCATGGGCATCAACTAAGATGAATCCACACCAAAAATCAGTGAGCCACTCACATTCCAAAACATGATACAAGAAAGATGGATGAAATGAAATTATCTATTAATATAACACATAAGAGAAAAGGTTACACACTGTGAAATACCAAAGACCAGAATCGTCTTTGACAGATAGAGCTCCTCCTCACTGAGACCCTATGGGCTCTGAGCCTTCATACAAAAATTCTACAAAATGTATACAAAAAGCCTTTCACTGCATAATTTTCTGATAAAATCTGGAACCTTAAACTATCTGTTCTTCGTGAGATTTATAGGAGAACAAGAGGGCCCAAAAAGGGAGTAGGTAGTAAACATTTAACTATCTCATTAAAGCAAAATGGTGAAAAAGTGCCCGCCCATACTGTTTGACGGCTCTATAGGGCTGTATGTACTTTGTGATCTTCTTCCTGAAATAAATGTTCTGGGTGAAAATCTCTTCAGGAACACGGTAGAAAAATAGAAATCTTATGGGCAGTCTGTCCTTCCTGGAGAGAAAATTCTGCTAAAATAAACCTTGAGGGCATTGTTTTCTGTGCACTGTACCCTCTGTCTTTTAACCTTGAATTAAGCTTTAAAATCTTCAACGCCAAACGCTGAATTCCTCAATCATCCACTGATCTTCCTCTGCTGCTCCATTAATGTTTTCATCTGTGAAATCGGTGCCTTGAATGCCCCTACAGGGTTTGACAGATTTTAACCCTGCTTCATTAATGGAAGTCTTATCGATTAGCTTTCCAGGGACCATCTTCATAAATTTTGCCTCTGCAAAATGGTCCTTTGACGTGTTCTCGGCTTTTGTAATGGATGCTGCAAGTTATGATAATTTTCTATCGCTATAAACCTGCAAAACACACAAAGTTGTGAAGAAAACAAATGCATGGGGGACGACGATGCAATGGAGGTGGCTGTGTAGTGACGCAACATGGTGAAATGGCGGAAGCATGCAGGGTGGTAACAAAGAAAGTGCGGTGGAACAAAGGCGGACGAGCTGGCCAAAACTATAATGCGAAACATAAAAGTATAACATATGAATGAAATATATGAATGACGGAGGGAAAAACGCGATAAACACGTGGAATGATGACGTGGGGGAGGACCGAGTCAATGGCAGGATATACGGATGTTCTGGACCGTTCGATCCCATGACGAGATCGACGGTTGAAAACGCATCAGAGGGCAATGAGACGGTGGGCCAGGGGCACTGTTGACATGGACTAACCCTCGTGCAGCTTCGAAGTATGACAACTGTTCGATGAAGGTCTCTAGATCCGACGACTAATAGCGATATCGTTGTGCATCTCTCGCCGAACAATAGCGCGCGATGAACGGCGGTTTTGGAACCGTACGCTGGGACACGTGGCAGACAGTGTATGGAATCACTGACCCAACGAGAATTAATGACCACTGCCGAAAGGCGGTGCGATGAATACCGGGCAGTTTTGAAAAGTGCTTTTGGGCGCGGGGACCACCACGGCGGGAGAACTGCGGTACGTTGATCTATGGTTTGATCGGACGACTCAGAATGCGCCCGATATACTTTGATAAGCGCCTAGTGCTTTTGCCCTCGGTTCCAGCACTGAATTACGTGGAGGAAAAGGGCGCGGGGGTCTAGACGAAAAGTGCTAGGCTTTACAGCTTTTCAAATAAGGGTTTTGCGGCCTTTTTTAAATGTAATTTAGGGGCGAGAAAGGTAACGGTAGGCCGAGAACGGATTCCTTTGGCCACGAGAGGGGATTTGCAGGATTTAAACGGGGTTGCTTGCGAAAATTTAATAGGGAGCTGATTATTATCAAAAGGCTGTTTCACTGACCTTCTGAGTTTCTTTGCTACTTTCCATGACCTTTCTTGCATGTATTTTCATTGGCTTTCTAGATTGAAACAGGAAACCAACATCATCACCTGCAAACTCTAGCTTCTTAGTTGTCTTTCCTCTCTTTAATTTTCTTCCTCCCTCTTCAACATCTTCAGCTTGGAAAATGGGAGTTTCTTCAATGTCAATGGCATGCAAGATCTCCTCTAAGTTACCCTTAGCCACTGTTTGGCTCCTTGTAACTCTCTTGCTGCCATGTTTGCTAACTGTTGGCTTCTGTTTTGCAGGTGTAGTTTTGGGTGTATCAACCTTCTATAAAGGCTTTGTCCCCATGGTCACTGTTTCTAACTGCTCTGCCACTGTTGGTGATGAAATATCTCTAGGTTTGGAAACTCTTTTAGGGGTGACAACATCTACTTCAAAACCACTCATGAACAAAAAATATGACCAGACTTTGCCTAATCTCTTCAACTCCTCTAACACCAACAACTTAATCAAACCACGGTGAAATAGAGAAGTTTCATTTCCTTCTTTTTTAACTTGGACCTTATCTAAAATTTTAGTTATACTTTTGTATAAGTAAAATGGCAAGTCAAGAGACCTCTTACCCACAAAATGCAGCAGAAGCCTAAGGTGGTAGGAGTAGACCATGTGAAACCTTCCTTCACAGGTGAAGTACTTCTGAATGATCATCAGCAGCTTTGAGAAGTTGTCTTTCATGTAGCTCCTTGGAATAGAATTTGTGAGATCAATTTCACTATGCCCTGGCTTGATGAATTCTTTGCAGTCCTGCATGGTGAACTTGATGCCTTTAAACCATTTTTCCCCTCCTCTAGGGATTCCTGTTGTTGCTGAAATATTGTTTGGTGTTACTGTGAGATTTAGCATTCCCTCCTTTGAAGCTGTCCCAGTAAAACTGATAGCAAACTCCTTACAGACCTGTAGATGACAACCCTGCAGCCTTTGGCAGAATTGCAAACAACCTGTGCTTCTGAATACCTCTAAGGCAGTTGGGTTTTCATTTAACAAATTAATGTCCATGGGCTCATACCTGTGGCAGTGACCACCTTTTTTGGTCTTCTTCCTTGCAGCCATGGTGATTTTATATCTTCTCAGGCTCGCTTGATTAATGACACCTGCAACGTTTGAAAATGCCAACAACCTGCTTGGCTTGATGAAGCAGCTCTCTAGAACTCACTAGCATGCAAAGATGAAGCGAAGAATGAAAAAAATATTCAATTGGGTAATTTTTTATGGTTTCGATGACAACTCATGCCCTAATCATGACACATGCATGCTAAAAACAGTAATGATGACCTTAGACATGACCTTTGTACCTTTAAATTCACCCTAACTGACTCGAATGACATCCACCCTAACTCCTCCAATGATGAACTGACACTTCACCTCAGGTTTGACAAGACAAACAGGAAAATTGTTTTTCGTAGCGTAGCTTGTTCATTTTTTGACAGTTTCGCTACGAAACTATTAGGCAGTTTCGTAGCGAAAATTGTTGTTTCATAGTGCAAAACGCTACGAAAAGAGGTAAAAGTAGCTTAAGTGTCCTTTTTGAAATTAAACGCTTGGGAAATTAAATTTGACACCTAATGATGACTAATGGGACATGACATGACCTAAATGAAGGTGAGTTTAAACCTTAGGATAGATTAAACATGTAAAAATTTGAAATTTGAAATTTTCCTAAACCTTTGACAAATGAACTCTATGACCATGTCACATAATGTTTCACATTTTTCTAAGTGATAACAAATCCCATAGAGAAATAACCCACTAAAAGAATGAAAACCCTAGCCCAAAATTTTTGACTTCTGCTTCTTTGAAAATTGGTGTGCCCTAGTCGCAGAGGTTTGGAGAAGATTCGCTCCACTATCTTTCAGATCCTACAAGAGAAATACCAGCAATACCTATGAAAAAAAAAATCGATTGATTTGCATTGCTCCATGAAAACCGAATACTCATAGAGGTGTGCGTTTAGATTATTTCCTTAACGGAGAATAAGGGTGTGCTTATATAGTTTTAAAACACATACTTTGGGTAGTTGACTTACACTAAAAAAATGAATTTCGATTTGGGGCCAAATTGGGCCGACCAGATTTAAGGGGATGCAAATATTTATTTGGAACACATATTAATTTTGAACCTCGTTTTGGACATGCTCAAAAAATAATGTCAACGATTTTTTTCACATTTGATATATCAACATTATTTATCGGTCCTTAATAAAATCCCCCTTTTTGGCTTTGACTGGGCCTTTTAAATTTCTAAAAATTAAAATTTATTTTTAGCATTTCTTTATTCAATGTGTTTTAGGTCATGCCATATCATCAGATTGACACTGCCACATTGTCACACCTCTAGGGTTTCGATCCATTGACTAGGGTCACATAATTTGACTGGGTTTATCTCACAAACCGTGAAGGCTCGTGACATGCTTTGCATACCACCAGAATCAACTTGACGAGTAGAATCTGACGACGAGGGTCTTCAAGGCAAAAACACATATTTGTACCATCAAAATCCTCAACAAAGTGTGGGGTATGTCCATCATCCAGAAAACCAAACCCTGGAGCTATGGTTTCAACCAACTACATCATCTAGTTGTATCATCCCCTGCATAGTTGCTCCTACTCCTACTTTGACATTAAAGATGTCATGCATACCTGCTCTATCATCATGCAACTTCTCTTGCTTTGACATCAATGACAACCTGCTCAACAATCTAAGTCCTGCTATATAATAACAACTTTGTTTCCCACAATTTCAGTTTCTCTTTTTTTCAGAGTGCAAGATTTATTGGCTTATTTAGCATCTTCGGAGTTTTAGAGTGAGGTGAGCAAACACTATTCACCCCACCCAATCAAAACACTTCCTTATCGCCATCTGTCAAGTAAAAACTTGACAAGTGGCTTCGTCCTACATGCCCTTCTGTCGAGTAAAAACTTTACAAGTGGCTTCATGCTAGTTGTATGGTGTTCTCAACATTTCTCATCGTACTTTACATGTCGCCTTGAATCTCGGCCAGTCTTATTTTAGCTGCTATCCACCCATTAATGCTCCCGACGTACCAATGCCATGCATCGCCATGCTCCATGGTCATGCGAGCCATCTGGGAATAGCAGCTGAAATAGGCGCCGCTGAGTTCCTGGGCATCACTGCACGACCTCGCTGTCAGACCTGGAAAGCGGCGACCAGTTAATTCTTCCGGTGGCAGGGTGGATTTCGTTGCGGATTTGGCTACAGCAGCGTTGTACAGTCACCATTAATACAATTCTCTTTCAAATTTTGAATTTTGAATTTTATAATGGCGTGTAAGATTCTGCATTCTACTTTGAAATTTGAATTTTTAAACTCGCCATCTCTTATTTTGTTTTTGTTTTATTAAAATTCACGACAGCTTGTGCTGTTTTTTTTTTATTAGGTTTTTAGATTTGTCTTTTTTATCTGATTCCTTATCTTGTTCTAAATATGATTTCTTCTCTTGTTTTGAATTGAATATGAATTAAACTTGTTTTGAATTGAATATGAATTAAACGGGTTGGTTTGAAAAACTTAGACAATACACAATCATATGAAATTATCATCAAATTTATTTTCTTACAAATTATGGATCATAAGCTGCTCAGTCAGAGATAGAAGTCAAAATCAAATGATCTATTCCGCACTTTATGATCGAGAGTTTAATTATATAAAATAAATCTTGAAGACTGTTATGTCGCGAATCCTTAATCTGATCAATTGAAAAGTTTATTCGCGTTCTTGCATAAGATGATCAATTCAAAAGCTTAATCGCCTTCTTAAAATAATTCTAATTAATATATATATATATATTTTATAACCAATGTTATTATAGAAGCATTGGTTAACCACACGTTCCTTCCATTTATGTAACAGGATAGTCGCTCTGGATTTTATCACTTAAAGTTATAATTTTGAGCGTTTTATTTCACCATGTACTTGTATTCATTTGTCCATGTGAAGATGGTTTAAATATGGTATTTTTTTTTTTTCTTATTTGCTACATATAAATTTGGTCTTTTATGTGGTGTTATTGAAAATCTTCAATCGCTTTGCTCTAAAGTGCAGAGTCATATACTTGTGGTAAACAATATTAACAGAGTGGAAGACCGAAACCATTAAAGACTCATATGTCATGTACAGTGGCTGAATATTTGTTTTGATAGTTCTGCATCAACGGTTAATGCATGAATCCATGAATAACTACTTGAGCCCATCTATTACTGGTAAGATTTAAATGTTTTTTTTATCGGTTTATAAAATTAAAAATGTATTATATATCCGTATTGGTAAAGGAGGAGATAGTTGCTTAAACTTTTGATAAATTTTTTAATTATGATTGTACAAGTTTGTTGTTCTTTTTTAAAAAATATATGCTGAAATTTTCTTAAACTTCACTTAATCCATTTAAGTTTTAATAAAATAAATAAAATTTTAATTATAAACCATTTTTATTCAAATTAAAAAAATCAAAATATAATTAATTTCATAAAATGTTTGAAAAATCAAAATATAATTATTTTCATAAAATGTAAAAATATGATTATTTCTAAAATGGGTTATGATTGGCTTAAAAAATTTGTTTCATAAAATTCAAAATTTGAAAGAGAATAATATTAAAATGTTAAAATATGATTGGTTTTTGAAAGAGAATAATATTAAAATGTTAATATATGATTGATTTCTAAAATGTTATTTTAGATTTTTTTAGTTAAAATATGATAGGTTTTTAAAATCAAAATATATTTAATTTCATAAAATGTTAAAATATGATTGATTTTTAGAATTTGAAAGAGTAATGCCTCTAAGAGTTCAAAAGTACACCGAAGGAGCAGACTTTGTATTAACTCCTGTGCAAATCAAAAGGCGCAGTCTTCATTGATGCCCACAAAATTGCACTGCACAGCAACAGTGCTGCTTGCTATCTGAAGCTCCACATGGCAAGCAGGCAATTCCATATGAAGATAGACTGCTCAACTGTCAAGAGCACGAAGTGACTCCGGCGAGGGACAGAAGGGCAGCCGCCGAAATGATTCAACGCAACACGAACATATGCAGTTAACTTGCGTCTGGCTTCACACTCAACCCAGAAAATGTCCCAAAGCTACTCAAAGTTGCCTTAGCCAATTCATGGCGGCTTCAGCTTCTGAGCCAAAGAAAAATGAAAAATGTATGACTCTGTCAAAATTCTGAAGACCGTGAAACTGCAAAGGAGCCGAACAATCTGACCGATGAGGGGCACGAGAGCGACAATCTGACCGATGATTTTTTGCACTGAATCCACTGTCGTGCAAGGCAACAAGCCTCAGGAGACTGCAGGAAATACGGAGCAACCAAAGGCGACTTCCACAACTTATTTCCCCATTGCAGCAGAAGACCAAAGATTGATGTACCCAGCCATCGCATCAATGCACAAATAAAGTACATGAAAGATCATGCACTCATAGGAAAATTTTTCGGCTTCTGGCCAACTGAGAAAGCTCTCCATGGCTGGATTGCCTCAAAATGGAAGCCAAAGGGACATGTAACTCTCCAGTTGGGACCAAAAGGCTTCTTCAATGCCATCTTTAACTGCATTGAAGACAGAAATCAGATCTTAGATGGAGGACCTTATTTCTTCAACTTTGCAGGCCTATATCTCAGGGATTGGGTAGAGAGATTCAACCCAGACAAAGAAGACTTCAACTGGGCCCCTGTCTGGATCAGAATGTACTCCCTACCCCCACAATATTGGGACGAAGAATCACTGAAGGCCATCGGTAATGGCTTAGGAGAGTTTATCAATATTGCAGAGGAAATAAATCTCAAAAAATACACTTTGTATGCTAGAATCTATGTCTACATGCATATGGAAAAGGCTCTTTCGGATTCAGTAAGTCTCTATCATGATGACTTTGAATGGATACAAACCATTGATTATGAACATGTACCCTTTCGCAGTAGAAAATTCCATGCTCATGGACATCTCTTTCAGGACTGTCCACTAAATCAGCTATCTAAAAATATAGCTACCATGGAACATCCTGATGCAGAGGGGTTCAACAAAGTCCCTAGCCGCAAAAAGAAACACAAAAAACCACCCTTTGCTCCAAAAATACCTCCGAATGCATCCTCTGCCCCGTCTACAAGCAACAAATTTGAAATCCTAGTAGAGAAAACTCAGCCTGCTAGTGATCCCTCGCAACAACCTGAGACATCCCCTAAGCCATCCACTTATGAACCTTCTGCTAGCCCCCTAATCCCTCAAACTGCCTCAAAAGCTCCTCAAGAACCCTCAAGATCCACTCCCAGTCTCAACAAGGATTTATATCTAGTTATCTGGCAGCCTAATCTCATGGAGATTGATGGCCTTTTGCAAGATAACACCCCCACTGGTGGCTCAATACCAGAGGAAAGTCAATCCAGCCATATGGAAGAGGAACCTGAAAGCATTGACATTGGAGATCTGGACATTCTTGGACTGGAACAAGCCTGTAAACAGGAAGCATATGAAAAAATTCCTGACAGACAGATAGACAGCCTAGAGGTGATCCTATTCAGCGCGCATCAGCAAAGATCTCTCGGCATTCAACTAGGTAGCCATTGGGATGGGAAAAAACTATTCAAAGAAACTAAGAAAAGAGGAAGAAGGATAGATCTGCAAAGAACCATCATTATTGGGGAAATGCTAGTTGAATCTGGAAGATATCTGAAGTTGACTAAGTTCTATCTTCCGATCTCCAACGGTTCTCAATGAAGCTAACTTCATGGAATATACGAGGGCTCAATAGCCCCGTGAAATGCAGGATGATTAAAAGTATGATACAGCAAGAAAGACCTTCTGTCTTTTTCATACAAGAAACTAAATGCAACAACCACACCCTTAGCTCCATTATCTCCAAAGCATGGCCGGGCTGTCACACAGTTGCAGTGGATGCCTCCGGAGCCTCGGGAGGCCTTGCTATAGCATGGGATCCACGTACCATCTCACTCTCTGATTTCCATGCCTCTCATAATATTATACAAGCCACTTTCCATCTTATCGGATCCAACATTCATGGACACCTCTCCAATGTTTACCTTCCCCAAGATCCGATGCATAAAATAGAGTTGCTAAATACCATGGAAATTCTCAACTCCAACTGGCGATATCCTCTCTGGATAATTGGGGGAGACTTCAATATGATTACTAGGCTAGAAGAAAAGATAGGAGGAAAGGCTAAATTAGACATGGAAAGAAACCACTTCAAGGATTTCATTCAAAGGAACTGGTTAATTGATCTTCCATTCTCCAATGGCATTCACACTTGGAACAACAAGCATTCAGGATGCCAACAAATTGTTTCCAAACTAGATCGATTCCTAATTTCGAATAATGCTATCCACTTAGGAGGTGACATTAACTCCTCCATCCTGCATCTTTTTGGTTCTGACCACTGGCCCATTCTGCTACAATGGCTGCGTCCTAATGTCACGACTAAATGACCTTTCAGATTTGAAGATTTTTGGCTAACCCATCCTGACTTTAAGGGCATAATCACAAATGCATGGAAAAGCTTTACTCCTCCGGCCGACTCCAAAATGTATCAATTCCAGCAAAAGCTCAAATACCTCAAAACATAGATCAAGCAATGGAACCACTCTGTATTTGGGAATATCTTTAAACGGCAAAAGGTTCTGGAACAAAACATGTCAGAACTTCAGCAGCGCATAATCACTAAAGGAAGAAAAAAGTCTCTAGCTGAGCAGGAACAAAGCCTTCTCTCACATCTGGAAGAAAGAAGAAAGTAAGAGGAAATTCTCTGGAAGCAGAAATCCAGAATATGATGGCTCAAAGAAGGGTAAAGGAACACTAAATTATTTCACCGCTCAACCATCCAAAGAAGAATGCACAATCGGATCGTACAGATGCAGAATTAGCAAGGAGAAAGACTTGAAGAACACGGGGACATTGAGAAAGAACTTCTCAATCACTTCCAATCAGTCCTACAAGAAACTCGAGAAAGCCGACAGCCAACAATAAATAAGGTCCTTCAACACATTCCCAAAATCATAACGGAAGAACATAATAAGATGCTCCTCCACCCAATAACTCCACAGGAGGTTGAGAAAGTTATGGCTCAATTCAAAGATGGCAAAGCACTAGGTCCAGATGGTTTCACTTCTAAATTTTTTCATCATTTCTGGGACCTCATTAAGATATAAGTATGGACTTTGGTAGAGGAATCTAGGACTTTGCATTGGATGCTCCCGTCCCTCAATGCAACCTTTATTGCTCTCATTCCGAAAGAAGAACAGTCCAAAACCCCAGACAAATATAGACCCATTGCACTCTGTAATGTCATCTACAAGGTGATTTCTAAAGAAATTTCTTATAGGCTCAAGACTCTGCTTCCATTGCTGATATCGCCAGAACAAAAAGCATATGTGGAAGGACGACATATTCTAGATGGGATAATTCTCACTCATGAAGTCATTCACTCCTTGAAACACACCAAGTAGGCAAGTATGCTCCTAAAAATTGATCTCTCTAAAGCTTTTGACAAATTAAGTTCGACGTATATCAAGCATATGCTCATAGCATTTGGCTTCTGCACCTCTTGGATCAGATGGGTTATGAATCTTATTACTTCCCTTTTCTTCTCCATCCTCATCAATGGTATCCCTTCTCATCCCTTCTCCCCCTCTAGAGGCATTCGCCAAGGAGATCCCCTCTCCCCCTTCATTTTTTTCCTCATTGCAGAAGGGCTAGGCTGACTCATTCATAATGCCCTTCATACTGATAAGCTTCGTGGAATCTCTATTCATGGTTCACACCCTACCACCCACCAACAGTTTATAGATGACAATATGCTATTTGGGCATCCTTCAGTCCAAGAAGCTCTCACATTCAAATCCTTACTTGACATTTTTTTTAGAGGCCTCGGGAACGTCCATTAATGCTAGAAAATCTCAGATATTTTTTTTCAACACCCCTCCCATTACCCAAAGAAATATTGCCAGAATTCTTGGCTTCTCGTTAGCCTCCCTACCTGCCAAGTACCTTGGAGCACCCTTGATCGATTCTGCAAACCGACTCTCCACCTGGAAACAGCTCCTTGAGAAACTTGAAGCCTGCCTTTCTTCCTGGACCTACAGATCCCTCAATATGGCTAGCTGTCTCATTCTTATCAAAGCTATCTTACAGTCAATGCCTCTCTATCTATTCTCAGTTCTAGCTGCACCAAAATGGGTCCTCAAAAATATCAGAAACCTGCAACGCAATTTCCTTTGGGGCTCATCTGGCCAAAATCGAAAGTGGGCTCTGGTAAAATGGACTACAGTATGCATGTCAAAAAAATATGGTGGTCTAGGCCTTAGAGATCCACATCATAGCAATGTAGTCATGGGCGCACGAATCTAGTGGAAATGGCTATCTGCGCCACTTACACCTTGGGAACTTCTATGGAATATCAAATATGCCAACAATAGATCCCTAGAAGATCTTATCAGGCTGACAACGGCTGACACAAGCTCCCTAATATGGAATGTTTCCAAACAACATCGTGTCCTTATTCAAGAACGCAGCTTCTGGGAGATCAGGGACGGAGGAACAACACGCTTCTGGGCGGATTCTTGGCAACAAAGGCCCAAATTAGCAAATATTATATGGCCTTAGCAACAGGATCAGATTGACCAACTCGACAACAAAGTCAAAAATTTCTGGTTACCCTCAACAATACAGGGATATCGTCAATGGTCACCTACTGCCCAGATCTTTGAAAATGGGCAGGTGAAAATAAACAGTGAAATTGATGAGGAACTCAATAGTAGGAAAATTAGGTATTCAGAAAAGAAAGGTCTCCTTAGGTGGGAATACACTCCCAGAGGCACGTTCACTACTAAGGAAGCATACACGCTGATGTATCCCACCCAAGAACGAAGTGATCCCCTATGGAACCAAATTTGGAAAACAAGAATTTTCCCCAAGGTTTCTACTTTTCTCTAGCTCCTATGTCATAAGAGCATTCTTACTTGGGATAATCTTCTAAAAGAAGGATTCATTAGACCTTCCCGATGGCCTAATTTTTCAGTGCACAATGAAACTATTAAGCACCTACCAGACAACTGCATCTTAGCTAACAAATTGTCGGAAAAAATTATCTTTAGATGCAGAAAATCCAATCACATTTCAGGCGGTTGCAGCGATTGGAACCCATGCATTTTGGTAGATGGTTGTTCCTTTATATGGACATCGACAATAGCGTGAATTACCAAATAGAACCAGTTTTAGATTTTGCAGATAGATATTGAGACAAGTAGTCATTAAGTGGGAGTGTTGGACTATGTAATTCCTACTTGTGTTCTGTTTGTGATTCTCTCTATGTATAGAGTCTGTTTCTATCTTATAGGTTAGTTCCTAGTTTAGTGTGAGTTTGAGATATTCTCTCAACTATCTTATAGGGAAACTACAATGCAATTGTTGTTTCGATATTTCATCTGAAGAACCTATTTTTGAAAATATGTCAAAGATTGAAGCAAAAACATCAATGACCTTAACAAAGAGTTTTTGAGAACTCCATGATGTGCTTGCAGGCATGTATAGAAACCAAAGAGTTGTTTTTTGAGAAATACAATTGTTTGGGGCTACAATTCCTCCAATAATTAAATCAGTATATTTATTATGCACGAGATCTCTCACTGTGGCTAACACATAGGTGTCTAACCCTTGGTGCGTGAGAGCACTGATTCCAACTCTAATATAACCCAGACGCAAATACTTTGTATCTAAATTTCTAGCTTCTATCTGAAGTTGTTTCAAGTAAAGAAGGGGTGGATAATGCATCAGAGTTTTTGGTGGATAATGCATCATAACAATCCAACCACTCTTACGATTAGATTTCTTACAAAATTTTCCACCAAATTTCCCTATCAAGAAAAAATTGTAACTTCGGTTAAAAAATGCTGAGCCTTATTTCCTTGTCTATAGACTATTTAATGCAGTGAAACATAGGCAAGCCTTATTTTAGCTGCTATCCACCCATCAATGCACAGGACGTACCAATGCCATGCCATCGCCATGGAGCATGGTCATGCCTGCCGTCATGCGAGCCATGCAGATTGGAATTTAATAAGTGAACGAGTACGACGTGACAGGTTTCCCGAAAAACCAAGGCGAGCCTTATTTCAGAAATATATGCCGTAGTGTTTCACGAGATTCCCGGCAACGGTGACCGGAAATCAAATGTCTCCGTCGGCCGAAAGTTAAACGTGTACGCGTTTCAGTTTCACGCATTCGATTAATAAATAAAGTGATCGAGATCGCTGGGATCTAATAACGAGAAGCTAAACAGCTGTTCAAAGTTAGTTTGATTACCCACGAAGTGTGTGGTTTAGGGTTAGTTTGATTAGCCATTGCCGGGATATGAAGTATGAAGTATGTTGTTAGAGGTTCAAATTTTATTTAATGAATTGTGTAGGGCAACTTTTTAACTATGTATAGTTAATTTTATATAAATTAAAAAAAAACGTTATTAGAAGCATAGTTATCAAGTTTTAGTTCTAATTAAATTGAATGAAAAAAATCCATAATAATTTTTTTTTAAATTTTAAATAAACTTTATTAACTTTAAATAATATAACAATTTTACTAATAATTTTCATAAAAATATCTACTACTCACTCCTTTTCAAAATTGTTTTTTTTAATTAGAATTAGATATAACATCTTTCTTTAATTTCAAATCTTATTAATGTAAAGTACTTTCTACATATAGATTCACATTTATAAAAAAAAAAAAAACTTTTAAGATGAAACCAGTTTCGGAGATTCTCTCATTTCCTCTTTTGTGGGTTTTCTAGGCCTGTCAAAACAAGAGTTAAATTGTAAAAAAGGAAATTTTCCAATTTCACTGTTACCTTCTATTTTTTTTCATTCTTCCAGTGTTAATTTATTTTTGTTAAAAGAGTATAGTTACCAAGTTCCAATTCTAATAAAATTGAATGAAAAAAATTCATAATAAACTCTCTTTTGTTCATTTTCTTTTTTTATTTATTTTGAATTTTAAATAAGTTTTATATATTAGGAATTTGGGTTCTGTGATCCATAAAATAAAAATCAGAAAATTTCGGTAAAAATCACATATAAGAAATTTGTGTCGACGCGTTTCGAACCAGCCAGTGTGATTCATCACACTGGCTGGTTCGAAACGCGTCGACACAAATTTCTTATATGTGATTTTTACCGAAATTTTCTGATTTTTATTTTATGGATCACAGAACCCAAATTCCTAATATTGAAACCCTGCTCGGTAAGGCCTTGGCACTTAAGGTTCAAGTTTTATATACTTTAAATAATATAACAATTTTACAAATAATTTTCATAAAAAAATCCACTACTCACTTTTTCCCTCCAATTTTTTTTTTTCAAAGTTTAGAAGTAATATCTTTCTTTACTTTCAAATTTTATTAATGTAAAATACTTTCTACATATAAATACATATTTATAAAATTTACAGCCAAAATAATATAACAACTTCACAAATAATTTTCATAAAAAAATCCAATACTCACATTTTCCCTCCAAAACTACATCTTTCTTTAATTTCAAATCTTATTAATGTAAAATAGTATAGTTTCTACAGATACACATTTATAAAATTTATAGTCAAAATTTGTTCATATAATTTATGTTCAAAATTTTTATAAATTAAAAAACACTCACTTTTAAGATGAAGCCACTTTCAGAAATTCTCTCATTTCTTCTTTTGTGGGTTTTCTAGGCCTCTCAAAACAAGAGTGAAATTGTTAAAAAATGAAATTTTCCAATTTCACTTTTACTTTCCATTTTCTTTCATTCTTCCAACCTTTATCTATTTCTGTTAAGAGGGCATAGTTACCAAGCTCCAATTCTAATCAAATTGAATGAAAAAATTCCATAATAAACTTCCTTTTGCTTATTTTCTTTTTGATTTATTTTAAATTTTGAATAACTTTTATTAAATTTAAATAATAAGCTCTCGTGGCCCCTGGAACTTCTCTAAAGCATCTTAGTCTTCAAAAGTCCTCTACAGGCTCTAAAAACCACACCATTAGTTCCAGAATTCCTGAAAAACCCAAAATTGACTATTGGATTCCTGAATAAGGCCTCTAGTTGCACTGACTAAGCCTATTTTCGTTGTTGGACCCTGGTGGCCCTAATGGCCCCTAGAAATTCTTTGAAGCAAAAACCTGCTCAAAATTCCTATGGTAACTCTGCAACCATAACCAATGATTCTAGAATGTCTGAGATAGTCGAAATTGACTATTCACATTCTTAGAATGGTCGAATATAGCTCAAGATAGAGCCTAAACGGATTTTACCCAGTGTCCCCTAAATTAGCTCCACTAAAAATGGAGCAACTTCACTTAATTGAAGTTAAACTAGCCAAATCCCGAAATATGCAGTGGAGCGCCTAAACTACCTCCAGTTTCAAACCATAATATTTAATTTTAACCATTAAGGGGAGGGGTGGCTACATGCCGAACCCCGAAACACCTGTGGTCACGTAATGGTGGATAGGATAAACTGTGTGGATAGATGTAAAGTTAATGTCGCCATGTGACAGCACTATCGAAACCGTCGGGGGTTTATTAAGCCGTAGAGAGTTAGCCATTGGGGATGGCTTTAACCGTAATCTTGTGACATAAAGCAATGACCGTTGGCGCTGACAATTAGGGGCATAGGCCCTTGGTCTTGGGGTCGCAGCCATATGGGAGGGGTTGGCCCCTCCAAACCCCCAAATATGAAATTGTTGCACAATATAATGAATCCGACCACCAATATGGTTAAGAACCATTGGTAGCCCAGACGGTATGGCCATACGTGTGTAGGCGAGAGGTCATGCAGTCGACTCCGGTCCGCTCCAAAAATTTTAGACCATCAAACCTAGGCCATGTGGCGGCCTCTGATTGGCCCTTCTAAACTTTCGACCAATAATTTTTTTACACTTGTCCAAATATTACTGGCCCAAAAGGAATATTTTGGGAAATATTCTAAGAATATTCCCTGAAATATATTTTCTTTTTAAATATTCAAAACCCAGTCAAGCTTGGTCAAAGGCCAAAAATTGTAGTTTACTGGATGTTTCAAATCGCAATAACTTCTTCATACGGTATCGGTTTTTCGAACCGTTCACGGCGCCGAAATTAGGAAGATGAGATCTATCTGATTGCTTAGGTTCAACACACTTTCGAACACTTTGAAATTTGAGCTATCACTTAAGTCCTTGATCCAAATCTGATCACTCTATGGTATTCAAATTTGCTCCTGGTGAGCATCTTCGTCAAAATGTATGCATCCTGATCTTCTGTAGGAATGTACTGAAACAACATGATCTTCCGCTGCACACAATCTCTGATATGATGATACTGGAAATTTATATGTTTAGATCTATCATGAAACACATGATTAATCGAGAGTTTAATGAAACTCTGATTATCACAATGAATCACTGTCAGATCTAAATGAGAACCAAACAAACCAACCAAGATCTTTCTCATGCAGATAGCCTCATATGCAACTTGAATCACTGCCATGTATTCCGCTTCTGCTAAATTGAGTGCCACGGATCTCTGCTTCCTGTTGTACCAAGAAACAGATGTAGATCCTATACTAAATATCCCCCCTGATGTGTTATTTCTGTCCATTGGGTTGCCCGCCTAATCTGCATCTCTAAAGCCATGCAACTTCACCCCATCTGTTTGTTTGTACCATAAGCCATACTCAGATGTTCCCCTCGGGTATTTCAGGACATGCTTGCCCGCCTTCCAAAAGAGTTTGGCAGGCTTAACCATCGCTTGACTTAGCTAGTTAACCGCATAGCAAATGTCTAGTCTCATGTTCACTAGATACATTAGCGAACCCACTAACTATCGATAGACAGTAGCATCCACTACCTCTCCAGATGTAGCATCCTCTTTTCTCCAGTTTCCTTGAAGAGGAGTATCCATGGGTTTGCATCCCTCCATGTGAAACTTACCTAGTATCTCCCTTACATACTGGCCTTGAGACACAAAAAGTTCACCATCTCGCTGCCATATTTCCAATACAAAGAAATAATGAAAGAGGTCCATATCCTTCATCTCGAATTCCTTTGCAAGGTCCTCCTTCCATGAGTCTATCAACTGCTCATCACTAGTGAATATTAAACCATCAACATAAATAACAATGATTAAAACCTTACCTTCCACCACAATTTGATATAGGTTTGCATCCGCCTCACTTTTGGTGAAGCACAGTCCGCTAAAATAACTATCTATTTGAGTGTACTAAGCACGGGGTGCTTGCTTCAGCCCATACAATGTTCTTTTGAGTCGACACACATGTGACTCACTGCTGAAGATCTCAAATCCTTCAGGTTTCTCTATGTACACCTCTTCCTCAATGATCCCATTGAGAAATGCAGTCTTCACATCCATCTGATGAATGTGCTAGCCCATCTGCGTTGAGAGAGCAATGATGGTCCTTATGGAAGAATACCTTGCAACAGGTGCAAAGGTTTCTTCATAATCAATCCTCTCGATCTATGAGAAGCCCCAGGCCACAAATGAGGCCTTGAATTTCTCAACACTCCCATCAACAACTTGCTTTACCTTGTAGATCCATCTTGAACCTACCATTGATTTATCAACCGGCCTTGGAACAATTTCCCAAGCACTCTTTTTGACAATGGAGTCATACTTCTCCACCATTGCATCTACCCATGTTGGCTCTTGCACTATTTCCTGAAAGGAAGATGGCTCAGTCACAATACATTTTCTCATGAGAGCCATGTATCCAGTAAATCGGTCTGGAGATTGTCTTTGTCTACGTAGTGAAGTAGGAGCTCCTACATTTTGTGCAGCATCAAGTCTCAGCCTATCAGCTTCTGTGGTATGCCTTCTGCCAGTTCTGATGTTTGGTTCGACATGAGTGGACTCCTCCACTCCATGAACCTCCTCCGATGGCTGATCCACATTTAGAGACTTGTCTTTGAGAACCAACAGTTCCTCCTCCGCATGCAAGTCTAGCTCCCTCTCAAGCAACAACCGCATGACTTTCCCCTCATCGAATTTTATATCCCGTCATATAACAGTCATCTTACTATTAGGCAAATACACACGATAATTATGGGGTGTTTTTGTTTACCCCACAAATATCCCAACTTCAGCAGTCGGCTCTAGCCTCTTCCTAGTGTTCTTGGTCACATGCACATAAACAAATGAGCCAAAAATCTTTGAGTGAAACATCCAGTTTCGTACCAGTGAAAGCTTCTTCAGGTGTACTCATGCCAAGTACTCTATGAGGACAACAATTTTGCACATAAATCACACTGTTGCATGCTTCCGCCCACGAATGCATTGGTAACCCCTGATCATGCAACATCACTCGTGCTGCACCCACGATCGTTCTGTTCTTCCTCTCCGCGACCCTATTTTGCTGTGGGTTATAAGGCGTTATGAGTTCTCTTCGAATTCTTTCTTTGCTACAGAAGTCTTTGAATTCGTTAGAGATGTATTCTCCACCATTATCGCTCCTCAAAGCCTTCACTTGCTTCGCCGACTCTTTCTCCACCAATGCCTTAAACTCACAGAACTTTGAGAATGTTTGATCCTTCTTCTGCATGAAGAAGATCCAGGATTTACGAGAAAATTCATCAACATACTTATGTTTTGTTGTTGAAGCAACTGAGAATGGTACACACGTTTGTGTGAACTCTCTCCAGAATCACCGAAGCAGGATTCTCCTTTTCATGAAAGGTGGACTTTACATACTACCCCATGGTGCAACCCTTGCACTGATCTAACTGAGCAAGTATTCCCATTGGAAGTCCAATAGATATTTGTTGCATGCCTTTCAAGGCTCCATGATGAAGATGGCCTAGTTGCTTATGCCATAACTCACCCTCATCCCAACTCACTACTTTTTCCACCTTGCCCATCATGGAAGCGCAACCATCTACCTCCAGCTTGTAGAGATTCTTAACTCGAATCCTTATCCTCTTGGCTTGACCCGTTGTTTTATGTCGCAGGAAATTTTTTCCATCGCTGAAAACAACATCATAGGCTTTGTCCTCCAACATTGCGACTGAGACCAAATTTTTCTTCAGACCTGAAACATCCATAACATCTTTCAATTGAAATGGTTAACCTGACTCCCTCTGAAAGGTAATGGTACCAATGACAGTCGCACTATATCGTCCATCGTCGCCTATCTCTATATGCATTTGGATATCTTTCTCCTCCAAGTCACTAAAAAGCTCCTTATCTCCTGTCATGTGGAAGGAAGCGCCACTATCTAGATATCACACCGATCTCAATGCACTTGACACCTTGCATGTGATCAAGGAGAAGTCAAGTTCAAATTGCGAGGCAAGGGCTTCACTAGCTATAGCTCCAGCGACCTTCTTGTTCTTCTTCTTTTGTGAACAATTAGTAGCGAGATGCCCATGTTCGTGACAGTGAAAACACTTCACCTTGGACAAACCCAGCTTCTTGCCTTTAGACTCGGATTTATAATAGAATTTCTTCCCCTTCCCTTTCCTTACCTTGGTAGCGAAAGCACAATCCTCTTCATCATCATGCATTGATGAAGAGCCATCTCTGGTGTTCCGCCTAAACTCCTCCTGCACTAGATCCGACCACAATCGTTCCCTACCCCGTAGTTTTTCTCGTCCATTGATAGAGTCTTCATAACTGTGCCAACTCTAAGGAAGTCCCAAGAGAGACAAGCTCACCAAATTATCATCAAAAACAGTTATTCCACACTCCCCAGTTCATCCCAACATTGAACAAACATCGTGAGATACTTTGGAATGTTGGTGCTCTTTTCCAACTTGATCTTCCTGAGTTTATATTTGAGCGCCAATTTCCTATGGTCATTGTCGCTTTGGAAAAGATCTGTCAAAGCCTTCCACATAGCATATGGTGTGGCTTTCCCATGAAGGCTTGAGACAATGTGGTCTCTTACACTTTCCAACAGAATCCTCCTCGCCTTTGCCACTTTCTTTTTCCATGCATCAAGTAATGCAACATCTGTCGAAGTGGGTTTACGAACATCATTGTCAATGAATTCCTTCTTGCCATTATCTTTGAGCACCACCTCCATCTTGTCCTTCCAGGCAATGTAGTTCGAGTTGTCCTCGAGTGCATACTCTAGCCGCAAGCCATTAAAATCCATTTCAATGTTTACCCAACTATAGCACCAAGAAAATCTCTCTGCAAATTCAAATTCTTTCCACCAACAAACTCAGCTCCTACTTTAAAATTGCAATCATATGAGCTCCGATATCATGTAGAAATTTTAATAAAAATTATGTATTGTATGGATTCTCTTGATCTAACAATTATATGCCAATGTTAAATACAGAATTGTTTCTACAAAAAAATCTTACGAAATTTAAAACACAATCGCCAATTGCAATATCAAGAAGAAAGATCAATCACACATAACACATATGTTTTACCGAAAAAACATAAAGCTAAAAACCTCACTATCATATATTATGTATATATCATGGATCATGAAACAATATCATACAAAACTCTAATCCAATAGCTCTCAGTACAATGTACAATCATCTCACACTGTCATACAAAAATTGGAAAATTCATGTGCCAATTTACTGTCTCTAGACAACCTGCCTCCACTGTACAATCCCAACTAATAGCAATCCTTGAATGAAATGGAATCTTGCTTGCCTTGACTGCACAATCCCCATGGGCACATCCAATGTGTGTGTGGTTGCATGAGTGCACCCACTAATGTCACAACTGATAGTCAAACTGTCTCTTTCACCTACATCTCAACTGGGTCTCCACTAGATCTGACATGCATATAGTTAACAATAGTAAATCTTCAGTTGCATGTGAGACCACTGATTGTGAATTAATTAATAATTAATTCACTTATCTCTCACTTGTGTATCTTCAGTTACAACTAGCACAACTAATTTTAACTCAACTTAACTGAGTTAAACTACTTTACAACTCACATAACTACACATCCAACTCTGTTACAACTTCAAATCACTCAGTTACAACTAAGTTCACTTGCATGTCCCACCAACCAACCTTTGAACTCAAATTTCCTAAAGCTAACTGATTTGCCACTTCAGTTAACTATTTCCAAGTGCTCATTGAGAATAGATTATTGTTTATTGTCCAACTAATATTAAGGAATAATAATAGCCGACATGCATCTATAAATAGACATGCGATCTATATATAGAACTCGCACATACATCTATAAATAGACCATCATCTATAAATATAATTTGCTCATGCATCTATAAATAGACATCATCTATAAATAGAATTTGCTCATGCATTTATAAATAGACCTCCACCTAAAAATAGCCCGAAGCTCCATCCTAGTGTAGGTGCATAATTTTCACTAGGACTTCTTGTTGAATCTCAACAAAAGCCTACAAAAGTAGTGATGCACAATTCATCTTGTCATATTAAAGTTAGTTATGCATCTATATCTAATAATTCCTCTTAGTGAACATGTTTGAAACATATTGCTTTTCAAACTTTTAGCAACAATTAACACATAATGAAAACAAAACATTGTTAGCATTTCACTTGCATACATAAAGTGTCCTAATAATACCTACATTATTATGTCCCCATTGCATCCTCTTATTTATATCTATCCTTGTTGCCATTTACATCCTCTTAGAACCCTACCAATATCTATTTCCATGTCCTTATATGGTTAAACTCTCTTTTGTTACGATATCCAATTTTGCTAAATTTTATTTCTATTTTAACATTTTTACTTATTTTTTTGGATTACATGTTATAAGTCATCTTTTAAACTAAAGTTGATATAGTTAAAACTGAATCTACTCATATTCATCATTTTTATACTTCACATCATACTTTTTAAAATGAATATTTTAAATTTTCATTTCAAATATTTCATAGTTAAATATTGATTTTACTTTTTAATAAAATAACTAATTTTATATAATTTCATATCCAAACCCAAAATAATATAAATATATAATTAATTTAATATATTCATTTTAACTAGAAACACTTCACACCAACATTAATCACAACTACCCCACAATCCAAGAATCAAACATTTTTATGTACTTTCTCACCAAAGTGGGTCAATTTCTTTTGACAAAATATGCAATATTTGCAGGATTTTCAACCTCGGTAGTAAACTCCTATTCTAATAGCCATACTCAATCCCAATGGAGCACACAAACAGAAACCTTCCTTCTATATATATATATATCAACGGATTTGGACGAAACTATGTATCAGAGGTGACTCATACCAACATATGTACCAAAGCAAAAGCCATGATATATATATATATATATATATATATATATATATATAAAAGAAAAACCTTTAAATGATTGAGAAATTGGACATTTTCAGTTTTAAATAGATAAATCTAAAACCAAGAATGCTTCTATTAAAGTCATCATGGTTAAAAGAATAAATTACAGTGCAAGGAATCACTGAAGCTTTCAATTCTTTTGCCGAAAGATGCAGCCTCAGTGAACTCCATGTTGGTGTAAAATAGGCAACCAAATGCGGAAAGGGAAAAAAAAATACATGACAGAAACTCAAACAGTTTCCCCTTTATATCGATAAGTTGTAAAATTAAAACTGGTTTCACGGCTTTGCAAATAATCAACATTACCAGAATTAGGTCAGGTTACTGAATGTTCAGAAAATACAGTCATTTTTAAACATCTAACTACATTTGAACAATTACTCGAATGAGTAAAATTAAATTAAATCATCTATGTTGGTTTGGTGGAATTTAGCCTTGGGAGATCATAAGTTCAGAGCGATGGAGGATAAAAACCATTTTAAATAACTGGTTTGGGTGGAATTTAGTCTTGGGAGATCATAAGTCCAGAGAGATTAGGATAAAAAACACTTTTAAGGTTGAGAATAAAAACCATTTTGAAAAAAATAACTTCAACATAACCATAAACCCCATTATGGATTGATCATTCTCTTCAATCCAAAAAAACCCCAAAAAACTACACTAAATCGGTCTTCTCACCCACCACAAACATTCATGTTAAGCAATCTCAGTCTAACAGAACGCTACTCTTACTTGTTTGTAGCCTTGTAACTCTGCTAATATGACATAACATACAACAGCAAAGAAACTCAACTGTACTGTGTGATTCTGCTCAATATAAATCCTTACAACATGAAGATTATCAGACAATTAAAGATCTAGCTATGGCGGGGTCTACGTTAGTTTCCTGCCTGAAAACTGTTGAGCTCCGGGATAGTATCAAGGCTGGGCTTCCATTCAGAAGCAAGTCCGAACCCAGACTTGTAACTGTGTTGTCCCATTGCTGAACTCGGCATTTCTTTCGGAACAAATTTCTCTGCAAAATTGTTGCTGGCTGAAATAAGAAATGAAGCCACATCCTCCTTCCTCATACGTAACTTCATTCGCAGGACACGGCTTCCATCTATGGAGGAAGTGGAAATAATCTCTGGATAGGAATCACTATTCTGTTTCAATTCTTCAAGTCCAGAACCTACAGACTGAAGAGGAATAACATAATAGAGGTGCCCTGGCTGGAGCTCTGAGTTGTAATCCAGAGGACGACTGAGAACATTTGTTCCCAAGGGCTTCATGGCGGCGTTTTTCAACAAAGATTCGTATCCAGACGGCGTTTTTCAACAAAATCTGATATTTCCTGACCTGTGCAAAGTAAGAAAGATCATATTTTAGCAAAATTTTACACTATCTGTCGCAAGATTCTTTCGTGGTTGCGGCTCATCAGAAGTAGAATGGAATAATAACCACAAACCTGTGAACAAATTAGAGGAAACAGTTGTTAAGAAGAGAAAATTCATGGGAAAAGGATCAGTTCTTTCACCTTCCGCCCATTTCCGAGTATTCCCTCACCTTCCTTACTCGACTGCGTTCTTCTGTCAATCAGTGTAATTTGAAATAATGGGCGCGATATAAAATTTGAAATGTTGCCGCATTCAATACGTAGAGTGGGCGCTGTCATATCCACTGAGTTCAGATCCGTGAGCCCCGCCTGTCCTATCCGCCAGTTGGGCACCGGAGTCAGAGCTGCCCGAGTCATGTACAAGTGTGGATGATCGATGCTCATGTCCATGCCCATGGGATGCCCAGTAGTACTCTTAAGGGCATTAATGGGCGAATAGCAGCTAAAATATTGGTTGCCTTGAATCTCGGCCTCGCTGGGCAACGTACAAGCGCTAACCCTTTTGGACATGTATCATTTCGCCCCGCCTCGTCGGACATGTATCATTCTGCCCTGCCTCGCCTCACCTCGCCCTGCCTGAGCTCACGAGCCTCCAATGTATGGAACTGACAGTGCTGGAGTAGCTGGATTGGAGAATGAATGGCTTCACAGGCTCATCCCAACGGGATATCGAAGCCCTACAATTCGGAGGAGACAACAGACAGTCTATCCACAAACTTAGACTGCCTGCCTGCCTGAGTGAGAATATATGCATATGGACGGCAAACATTTGGTGGCCAAAAGTCATGCAATGGAGCAAGTAGACTCACAGCTACAACTATAGTTGTTGTTGAAAAATAAAACACAAAGCCAAGTTAAACTAGTCCCGATACAGAAAATCTCAAAACTTGGGAACTCCAACCCCCCTGTTACAGGTAATCTTCCCCTTCCTCTCTCAAATTGAGTGAAGATTACTCCTGAAACCACTGCCATTCCATCTTCAGCCCTACTCTGACTAATCGCCCATTGTTTTATATGGTCAAAAGAATACCTAATGTGTATGATCACTGTTTAATTTGGCTCCCAAAATATGAGTTGTTGGGAAGCGGGCTACAGCGTAAGGACAAGCAGCGTAGGGATGACGACACAGAGCCTGCCCACATGACGCTTCACAAGTTTTGGAATACTTCTTCCAGTGGGCTCTCGTATGAGGTGGCCTACATGGAGGCCAGGGGGCGAATGAAGAAAGGTGACCGCCTGTGGCAGATTGCTCTGGGCTCGGGCTTCAAGTGCAACAATGTTGTGTGGGAGGTTCTGGGAGGTTCTTCACCGCCTATGGCAGATTGCTCTGAGCTTAGGCTTCAAATGAAACACTGTTGTATGGGAAGTTCTGGGAGGTTCTCAGGGAGTCGAAACCCTCTGATTACAATGTCTGGAGTGATTGCATCAATGATTATCCCTGCAATACATGGAATCCATTTGAGCAGGAATATAAGTAGTGTCTGGAATGATTGCATCAATGGTTATCCCTGCAATACATGGAATCTGTTTGAGCCGGAGTATAAGCAACGGTTTCAGATAGTCTCTAAACCAAAATAGTATTCACTGGGGGGTTGAGTGTGTTTTTCAGGCATTGCTTACTTGGTTATGGTTTGAAAATACCTGTTTATGCCTTTGTTTACTCACCCAATGATACTGTTTGAATCCCTGTAAGTTGAGTATGCTTATGCTTACTCAACCTTCTCCTTGCTTTTTTTTAGAAAACTAAATAACTGTGTAAAACAACAGCCAAATAAACAAACCTTAGAATTGCTTCTCTATTTCTACTTTCCTTTTCATCCTTTCTTTTCCTTTGATAAACTTGTCTCAGCAAAAGTTACTAAAAGAGTCAAAGTTGATAGGTTAGGTGGTTTTGGTAACCCATGATATTAGAACCTAAAAATTGCATGTAAAAGGTTTATAGATTCTTCGTTGTGTTAAGCTAAATGCTCACCTGTCTTCACCTGCCTGATCCAGAATGTTGGCCAGCTTGGCTACTTATAAGTCGAGACATGAATAATAAATCTAGTATTAGGAGAACTACCCTAACATAGATCATTCACTGTATCATATTCGATTTCCTATATTGATGGTGAAACCCAAATCATGCATTAAATAGGCCAATTCATTTAGGCTATTCCCTTTCCTTGAGCCAAATTATGTCTCATGGGCCATTCCGATAAGGCCATGCTTTTCCTTGGGAGACCTCACACTCTGTCAATCTATGCCTGTCATGGGAACTCCAACAGATTTAGGAGTTTTTCTATCTGTGTACTTTTGACATGGAGTTTCGAATAGTTTGTCAAGTAATCAGACACAACCACTGTACAAGGTTTATTGGTCTGATATAATCAACGATAACCATTGCTCATTATATTGGGTTTCGTTTGAATTGTACAAGGTAATAGTAGGTAGTCCGTTACAATTATTTTCATTATTTTCTGCACTGTAACAATGCTTCTTTGGTTATGGTTACACGACTAAAGTGCCATTGACCTATTTTGGTTATTTGCAAGATTAATAAAACTTCTTCTAAGAAGCACGGTTTTAAGGCTAATGCATTTCTACATATTGGGTTATGTTTAAATTGTACACATAGTTACACTGGGTTCCATTTGAATTGTATTAGTTATTTGTTTTCAATCTTTTGTTGAAGAATTAGTACAATCCATCACAATTATTTTCTGCTCGTAACAGTTTCATCATTCATGTACCTAAGATGGTCGTTTGTGAGATTAATAAAACTCCGATCATTTATGAGATGAATGTAACATTTTCCATCTTTTAAGAATCGCAGCTGTAAGGTCAGGGCATTTCTACATGTTGTTCCATTTGATTTGGACACATGTTATACTGAGTTCCATTTGAACTGTGTTAGGCATTTCTTTCCAGCGTCTTAATGGACAACTAGTAGACAACATGGCTTAATAACTTTCTACTGGTAACAATGCCTCACTAGTTCTGCCTATGCTAATAAAACTTTGGTTATTTGTGAGAATAATAAAACTTTTTCTATGTTCTAGGAAGCACAGTTTAAGGTCAGGGCATTTATACATGTTAGGTTTCATTTGATTTAGACACATTTTATACTGAGTTTCATTTGAACTGTATTAGGCATTTGACTTAGTAATTTTCTGGTTGTAGCAGTGCCTCTCTGGTTCTTTTTATTCGTATTTGTGAGATCAACATAAATTTTCCATGTTGTAAAAAGCATAGCTTGAAGAACAGGGCATATCTACCTGTTAGGTTTCATTTGAATTGTACACATGTTATAGTGAGTTCCATTTCTGTGTGAGGCATTTGTTTTCACTTTTCAGCATTTTATTGGAGAATTACTACACAACCTGTCTTGATAATTTTTTGCTTCTATCAATGCCTCTATGTTCTGGTCATATTGAATCCTGCTACTGTCTGACCTATTTTGGCTATTTTTGAGATTAATAGAACTTTTTTCATGTTCGAAGATACACAACTTCAAGGTTTCAAGGTATTTATATGTATTGGGCTTGATTTAAAATGTAGACACGGTTATACTGGGTTCCAATTGAGTTGTAGTAGGTATCCGATTTCAGAGTTTTCTTGGAGAGTGAGTACACGACCCAACTGTAACAGTCCCTCTATGGTTCTAGTTATACCGGAAAAGTATCATTGACCTATGGGTCTCATGGAATTTTTATATATTGTGCTCCATTTGAAATGTACACACAAGTTTATACGTTGTTCCATTTGAGTTGAACTAGGTGTTATTTCAGAGTCTATAACAATGCCTTTCTGGTTCTAGTCATACTAACAAAGTGTCATGGACCTATTTCGGTAGTTTGTGAGTTTAAATAAAAAAAATTATTATATATTGTGCTCCATTTGAACTGTACACAGGTTTATACTGGGTTCCATTTGAGTTGAACTAGGTGTTATTGCAGAGTCAGTAACAATGCCTTTCTGGTTCTGGTCATACTAACAAAGTGTCATTAACTTATTTCATTGTTTATGAGTTTTAACTAAAAAAAATTATTCCAAGAAGCATAACTTTAAAGTAAAGGAATTTCGACATATTGGATTTCTTTTGAATTATACACATGGATACACAGGTGGGTTCCATTTCATTTGAATTATACACATGGATACACATGTGGGTTCCATTCCATTTGAATTGTACTAGGTATCTTTTTTAACCATTTTGTTGGAGAACCAGTAGACTCTTCCTTATTTTCTGCTTGTAAAAGTGCCTCTCTGTCATACTGTTGAAATGTCATTGACCTACACACAGATAATTTGTGAGATCCTCTCTGGTTCTGGTTATACTCTTGAAGTGTCATTGGCCTTCTTAGATAATTTGTGAGATAAATAAAATGTTTTTCTTGTTCTAAGAAATACAGCTTTAAGATCAAGGCACCCCTACTTATTGGATTTCTTTCGGATAAATTCGAGTTTCTATTTATTTTTTTAAGCTGAACTATTATGGATTGAATTGCGAAAAAAGTGAAAAGCAGTGAGGCTGTTGGTCTCATAGAGTTGCGAAAAAAGTGAAAAGCAGGGAGGTTGTTTTTTTTAAAGTACTTTAACGATTGTGTTTGCTGCTCTCAGTTCTTGGAACATATGTTATATGGATGAAAAGATAAGCCACAGATAGTAAATGTTTTGTTTCGTAATAAATGTGAAGCTCTGCTCCTTCCCTACAAGAACCTGTCACCTCGTAATGCTAGTTTTATTTTTAGCAATCTATTAAAAATATTTTATAATTATAATTAGTAATTGAGGATAAATTTTAACGAGTAAATAGTTTATCATGAAAAAATTTACCATATACACCCTCATTTTGATGGTCAACAAATTTCAATAATAATATATAGAATACATGTAAATTTATGATCTAACCATTAATTTGATGAATGATAAAGATTTGAAATTATTATCTTTTCAACAACAATGATAGACTTGTGATTTATCAAATTTTACTAAAAGAAAAAAATTAAAATTTAATACATTAAACATAAAATAATTGAAAATGTTTTTTTTTTTTTTTTACATATGTCTAGGCACTTTTCATTATGATGCTAAAATATTATATAGTCCAAAATGTCTTCTTGTTCGTTTTCATGAAGAGAAACTAGACCAATAGCAAAGATTTAAAATTTTGAGGTTGTTGAGACATCTCATGATTAGTTTATCACATAACAAAAAAAAAAAAACATAGATGCAATTGATTTTTCTAGGCTCCTACATATGGCGGATTTAAAAGATGACAAACATGATAAAGACAACCAGAAAATAACTATGGATAATAGTTGTCACTGTGAAGTTTACCACCCATCTGGTACATGTTCTATTTGTTTTAGCATGTAAGGTCCCCAGTTGAATTAGGGTTGATCTACTAAGTTGTGAGCCTTCCCTTGAATTAGGGTTGATCTACTAAGTTGTGAGCCTGTTGTAGCCGCTACAACACCACCCAAAATTTTGGGTATATTAAAAATTTTGGGGTCCCCCTCTGCTCGCTTAGCCATTAGGGTTTTGCCCCGACATTCAGTTAGTGATACCTTCGTGACCTATTCCCGCCAAACCCCATCACTGCACTCACTCATACAATGCATGTCGCGCCCACTTGTTTTGTCACCTTACGGCAGGTTGTTGTTGTCAGGAGTTATATTGTCATCATTCTACCTTTGCATGAGTGGTCACCCACTGCCCATATTGTGCATGCAACCTCACACTCTACATTGATTTGAGGTTTGTAATTTGGTGGTCCTCCACACATGTTAAAACATCTACGCGATCACAGCCATGGATCAAAGGTTAAAGCCTTGCTCTCTCAGTTTTCACTTTGGCACATCATAGTCTGTTGTCTCTCCACCAGGTTTGAAAGAATCTTTTCAATCACGCACATGAACATGAGCATCACATTACCAAGCTAAGGTTTGTTTATCTGAGAAGAGTAAGCCTCAAAGGCCAAACATTGCGTTGGGTATGTTAATATTGGAGGAATGTCTAGCATTTGAGTCAAGTCATGATGGGTTGGTAATGGTTGCTCTCTAATCTCGAGGCTACATAGGTTGAGCTTAATTTAATCATATTCAATAAAACGTTGCCTTAGTGTGCGACTAAAAGTATGTTATTTAATTAATAACCTCACCGTTGTATTGCAAATATAAAGTGACATTAGATGATTGACACCCTAGATTGGTATGCTAATCTTTGATTTTATTTTATTTTATTTTGATGCTTATACCTTTTTGAAATATGGCATGCAGGGTGATGCAAGAAAGAACAAAACACTCGACAAATGTGAATCAGATGAGCACAATAAGAGTGAGGCCACATGTGTATGGGCGTTGTGCATGGAGTTGAACACAACGCCAGTTGCGCACCTCAAAAGGTGCGCTAATGGGGGAAACTTCGGGCCATGTTTAAAGCCGCGTCTTTTCATTTGTATGGCCTAACTCCTAAGGAGCTTCTTGGGAAGGAAAATTGCTTGGTGTGGAAATCATTATTGCTTGGTGTGGAAATCATTATTTCAAACCAAAGGGGCAAACTAGTAGGGCAAGAAGAATTGGTAAAGCCCGATGCTTTAGACTCCACGGAAACAGTTTTGCGATGTTGCCTGATCTGGGCTTTACCCCAATGATGATCCCACCAATTAGACTAGAGAAGATATGGCAACGATGGACGTCATTGCTATGAACAGGAGGAGGAGAAAGTTCATGGAACCGACAACAAAGAGGAATGACCCATCGATTCCACGCATTGTTTGTCGAAGTGCGCTCTGCTTGTAACCTATTGTTATTGACATACTCGCAACAAGATTACATGACGTAGGGATCTACTCAGCCATCACCACTGTGACCATTTCGACCCCTCTTCTTTGATTCAAAAGGAATCACCCACTAAATTAAAGAGATGAACAAATCTTACGTGTCATAGCAAAGGATGTCTTCATTTTTACTCACGGGTTTTCTTTCTTTGCCGTCGCACTGTCCCACACAATCTTGGAGGCTCCCATAATTTATGTGGTTCATGAGAAAGATGCAAAACTACCACGATGTCGCCTCTCAAATAAGACAGGTTATGGATATGTGCATCATAGATATGACATTGATCTTGCCTCAATTGAACACGAAAGAGGAAGTCGGTAGAAAGAAGTTGGATCACCTCAAAGGGCAAACATGAAGTCGAGTGGACGATGTGCAGTTCAGCCACACGATCACGGCGTGAGATTGATTTCTTAAAGCTACCTCCATGAAAACGAAATGCATGAAATGTACTCTGTGCCCTAGCTTAAAATAACGATTGGGGAAACATCAAATCTATGTAATTCCACATGATCGAGAGGCTCAGCCTCCGTTGAGATCACTCCTGCGATTAAATCAACCGGGGTATCATTGAAAGGATGTAGAACACTGCTTTACATGAGAATGCAACGCAAATCGTTGTGTTATATGGTATTTCTTGAGTTTGAGGCTCAGCGCAATGGTGTGATCCGCCTACACCAAAGGTCGGAGGGTGAGCGCACAGCGAAAACAGGGCCAAGTCTTGAGTGTGACTTCTGACTGGTTGCGACTAGTCGCAAGGTCACAAGTCAGCCTTAGATGCACCCAGTGCGACTTACATGGAATCGTGACTGTGCGACCACAGGGAGGTCACATTTCTTCCTAAGTCGCTAGGTCGCAGAGGATGTGAAACAAATGAGAAGTGCGACCTGCATAGAATTGCAACTATGCGACCATTGGGAGGTCGCATTTTTGCCTAAGTCACTAGGTCTCAGAGCATACAAAACCAATCAGAAGTGCGATTTGCATTGGATCGCGACTGTGTGACCACCGGGAGGTCGCATTTCTTCTCAAGTCGCTGAGTCGCATAACCGCACTCAGGAGAGGTAGTAAGAGTAATGCGACCCCCACAGTAACATGACTGCCCGATCTATTCACCTTCAAATATGTTGGGCAACTTTATGTGGTAATACCATTATGTTTACATTAGAACCGTGAAATGGAGAACTAGTTTGGACCATTGAAAGAGGTCTAGGAGGATTGGCATCTAAGATGATGCGTTTGACGAGATTTACACCTGAATACATAAAAAGAGAACTACAGAATGCACTCAAAGTCTTGTAGGTCATCCAAAAAATTAATGATGCACATGGGCATACATGTTTCTTAAGACTGCCAAGAAAGATGATTATACGGTGATGGGCCTATAGGTAAAGCATGATTGGGAAACGCGGCCACGTAATCAATAAAGTGATACGACGAAGAATGTGGCCACTATATCCCACTTGCAAGACAGTGGAGGTGCCTTCAAACAAGAGGGCCGTAGATGATAATAAAATCAGAAGATGGGCCTACGCATGGTATATATGAAAGAGTATCTCACCAAATTGTGCAACATTGATAGCGCTGTGCATGACATACAAATTGGTCTTCTCCCCATAACTTGGTTAAATGAGCTCAGTGTGGACATGCACGAATTGTTCATACATTTCCTACAAAAACAGGACTATGCAGGGGTCCAAGATAGTTGTTAAACTCCCCCAATTTTATTTCGATGTTCCCTCAACGCATCACCGATTTTCTGCTTCCTCAACATATATATATATATATCTGTGTGTATGTGTGTGTGTGTGTGTGTGGGGCTAATTTCATGTGTTATATATGGCTAATTTAATGTGTTCACGTGCAGGTAACATGAGGAAACTATGATGATGACCCAGACGAAGAAGTTTCTCACTTCCCCAGAAGTTGCACAATCGGGATTCAAGCCAACAAGAAAACCCACGTTATGCGAATGCTCAGGATCTCGCTCAAAATGGGAAAAAAATCACTCTCCCACTTATCGACTCATGCAAATTCCCTTAGCACTGCAATAGCATCACTGGCAGATAGAAGCTGTTGGTTCATGTGATGATAGCTAAGGTTGTCCTCCGAAGAGAAAGGTTCTGATGTCTCCAAAAGATAAATGTAGAAGAGATAAAACCTCAGGTCGCATATTTATCTGCACCATGAGTGTTATCCTCGCATTGTACATTGTGATGTAAAGTCCAACAATATATTGTTGGGTGACAATTTGGAGTCACATGTATCAGATTTCGGTCTTGCAAAACTCTTGGAAGACGATGAGACACATGTGACCACCATTGTAGCTGGCACATTTGGCTACTTGGCACCAGGTACTGATTTCCTTTACTTCTATCCCCTTCACAGGATTTAGAGATTTTCTATCACTATAGGTTGTCATATATCTTGGTCCAATTGACAGAGTATTTGCAAAGTGGGCAAGCAACAGAGAAATCTGATGTGTACAGCTTTGGAGTTGTTATGCTAGAGTTGCTTAGTGGCAAACGACCAACAGACCAATCATTTGTAATCAAAGGTTTGAATGTTGTTGGATGGGTAAGTTGGATAATTATGATAATAATAATAAATTAGGATAATTATGATAATTTGATTTTATAATAGGTAGTTGTGAAATTTTATTTGCTTACGTGATTAAACAGCTGGATTTCTAATGGATTGTAGAGAGAATACAACTTCATTGATATAATAAAATATAATACACCATCTTTGATATTTATCTCTATTTCAAATTCAGGTGAACACACTATTGAGGGAAAATAGGCTGGAAGAAATTGTTGATACACGTTGTGATTGCACTTGCAAAGAAAGCATGGAGGTTGTTCTGCAAATCATTGTGAGGTGCATAGCTTCAAATCCTGAAGAGCGTCCAACAATGAATCAAGTTGTTCAGATGCTAGAAGCAGAGACTATGTCTCCTTGCCCTAGTGACTTTTATGTATCTAATTCAGAGTGACGGGATGAATTCAATCCTGGGCTTTCCATACCCATTTTGGCAACTGACTTCTCATTTCCGGCTTATTGGCTATAAACTGTCTACGCCCTCGGTTGTTTTGTTCTGGTCTGCTTGTATATATTACCGGCCATTTTGGCAACTAACTTCTTTTCTCGAGGCTATTGGCCATAAACTGTTTACATCTTCAATTGTTATGTTCTGGTCTGCTTGTATATATTATTTGTGAGCAGGTGGCTCCCTGCAAATAAAGAACTCAGTACTCTTATAATACAAAGCCTTTTCATCACTTTAAATGAAGGGAGTTAGATATATTTGTTTGAGTAGGTATTTGTCATAATCAAATATGAGTTTTACTTTCAATTGATTTAATAGTTGTTACAACAGTAGATTTTTTTTCAATTCAACATTTCTAAGCCAGGCTAGATTTGACCAAAAAGACAGGCAACTCTGGGCAACATTTTACATTGAATGTATAATTTTTCAGAATCTTATGTGATTTTTACTTTCAATTAATTTAATAATTTTTAACAACAACAATTCAACATTTTTAAGCCAGGCTAGATTTGACCAACAAACTGTTCTTGGCAACATTTTCCATTATATTTGAAACCCAAATAAGAACCCTTAAACTAGTTTAAAAGCTCAGTATCTTGTTGCCAGAACTTGGTTGACCAATATTCAAATAAACTCAAAAACAAAAGTGAAATCCGGAATATTAAATATACACTATATTAATTCCTTTAATTTTGTTTAAACAATAGTTTTTTTCCACCTGTATATTTAATATGCATGCCTACCTATGGCCAAGAGATTTTGACAGGTTTTGGGCTTCCAGAAGGGTCAAAAACACCCTAAAAATGACCTTTCTGCCCCTTTTTGGACACATAGGAAGCAATGTTAGGAAAAATCATTTTTGGAGGGGAAAATGGAAGCCAAATTCAGAAATTCCACTTGTGTTGGAAAGTAGACAGGCAGAAATTTCCAGCAAGCCCACTTGGAGAAAATTTGGACACTGGGAAGGCCTCCAAAATCAGCTCCAAACTGGCGCGACGCATTGGGGATTTTTGCTCATTTTGGACTCAGTAACTCTGTTTTTCGCCTAGTTTTTGACATTTTGACTTTCTTGCTTCCAAATGTTAAACTCATGATGTAATTTGATGTACTTTGATGGATCTTGATGTAATTTTGTTAAATTTTACTCATGGAGGTAGATTCATCCATCAAAAGGTAAATTGCAACTGAATGAATCAGTTTCCTATCTTATAGAGGCAAGTTGTTCCACTGTCTATTTTCCAGTTCTTAGTTTAGATCTTGTTGAAACAGCTCCTAAACTAGTGAGCTCGACCCCTAGAGGCATGGGGATGAGTTATGCTTGTCTATATCTTGTAGTTTTTCAGTCATTTGCATGGTTGGACACTTGGGATTGCTTTGAGCTTCATTATACATTTCATCTCTGCAGTTTGGCAAAGGAATAGACCAGGGTTTTCAGCACTCCTTGGGATTCATGTGGCTCTTTGTTTTGATGATGTGTTTCTCTCTGTGATTGTAAGTTTACTGATGTTTCATGTGTATCATATTCCTTCTTATTTCTTCTTAGGTTAAACAAACAAGTATAAAGGTGGAATTCATTAGATTTGCAATGCTCTACCTTGAGTTTTGTTTAATTTTCTATGTTTTCAACTGTTTGAAGAGGATTCCTGAAATCCTCTTGCCCTCTTCGGCTCCTCACCGGTCTGAGCTATCCATTTCATTCAAAATTGAAGTGTCAAAACAATTTCTTAGCTTGCCCCATTCAGATCTCTGCAAAAACTAGGCCTCATTTCCCAGACCCAAAATCTGCCTTTCCCTTTGATCCAACAAACACCGTCAAAATCAAATCAAACTCTTTTATATATATACCTAGCCTAAAATCAGCCTTTATTCAAGTCATCTCAAGCCTCACTGATTATTTTTACTGAGATTGACCAGGAGAGAGCCCTCTCCCGATCTGGTAGGGCTAGCTACCAGGTTAAGCGTGGTTTGATGTTACCCTAGACTCTGCCTTCCTCAGCCTGAGGTAGATTTAGGCCATAACAGCTGGCAGCGAAGCAATGTTTGTGATTTCTTGAAGTGACTCCGCCGGGGTACTTGATCCGGATTTATGCAGGAACGCAACAGAATAAACATATAACCATAAATACAGAGATGCAGCGGAAATAACACTTCATTTCATTAATATCAAAGAACTGAAAATTTGCTTACAGACAGAATGGAAATAAAACTAGCTAGGGCGCTGGTAGCTATCTCTGAGAAGAGAGATGTGGCAGATGCATGCCTATGAACTGAGTTACAATGAGGCTCGAGGGCCTATTTATTATTGAGAAACAATGGAGAACTCCGAACATCCAAAAACCTAACCCTAGGAGATGAAGCGCCAAAACTATGGGCCCCGTTTGGGTAAATTGGTGTTTCAACTTCCCAGGGACGTAACTTTGGCATACTATCTCCGTTTGATGCACATGGTACATCATTAGAAATTTCTATCCGAGGACTACAACTTTCGCCACGAATACCCATTTCGCGATGCCCAAAAAATGTCGTTTAAGGCCTCAAAACGGCTCCGGAAGTTCAGGACCCGAAAAACTGCTAAAAATAGTAAGTTGTGCCAAAACTGAAAAAATGAAAGAGGCAATGGTGGGGCCCCAAGTGGAATAGGCGGGTGGCCACCAATATCCACCTAGATCATTCCTCCCCCCTTAGGAAGCAATGGTCCCCATTGCGTTAAGTTCAGCAAGGAGGAGGAAACTTCTGCTGAACTTGGTCCACTGGTGAACCACTTGCCTTGGTGCGGGAGTTGGCCGGCTTTGAAAACCGTCTGAGTTGGATTTTGCGATTTGGAGAGTGCTGTTTATTTTCCGTCACTGATACTCATCCTGTGGTGGCCTGTTCCATGCAGTCTGGATTTAACTCTGTTGGTGTGAGTTGTTCTGCAATGTCCGAGGTGTCTAGTAGAGGTGGGAAGTAAGGAAGAAGGCGATCCACATTGAAGACTGGGTGCAGACCAAGGAATGGTGGAATACTGAGCTCGAAGGCATTGTTCCCTATAGCCTTGGTGATGGTGTACGGCCCATATCGGAGTGGGCGAAGCTTGCGGTGGGGTCCAGTGAGGTGCTCCTTCTGCAAATGTAGCCATACTTTGTCGCCCACTTGGAAGTTGTGTGGCACCTAGTGTTGATCATGGCGTTGCTTGTACTTGGCATTGGCTTTGTGAAATATATAATGAACCTATTGGCGGATGTGTTGAATGCGCTCGATGAAGCTACTTGCTTTGTCAACTTCAGACTGGATATGAGTTGAATCGGCCTGAGCAGCTGCAAATGGTATGGCTACGTCAATAGGACATAGTGGCTGGAATCCCAAGCCCACCTGAAAGGGGCTATGGCTGATTGAACTGTGGAGAAACTGATTATAACTATGTTGTACATATGGGAGGCTCTCATCCCATGTGTGTGGATGCTTTGAATTGTACATGCGGAGAATGTGTACAAGCATTCTGTTGACGACCTCTGTCTGGCCATCTGTTTGGGGATGGAAAGCTGTGGACTTGGTGAGCTTGGTATCCAAAATTGACCAGATGCTGGACCAAAATGTGGGAACCTTGTCCAGTCACCAGTGGAAGTGAATTCCCAGCACGGATCCAAAGTGCACCCACACTTGTTCAGAAAGTTTAGCGAGTGGCCTCTCTTTGTGATATTATTCTTACTGAGCCGCTTTGATGGCCATTTTTCGAGTCACATGCGACGACCACAGCTCTGATCATTTCCCTGTAGTAGAAGCGGGCCGAATATATGTCCATGGAGGTGGATTCCCAAGGTCGACTAGGGGTAGGTAGCGGAGTATAGAGGCCTTGCTTCTTAATGGTTGGTTTGGCAATGGAGCAAGTAGTGCAAGATCTGATGTACTTCCCAACATCTTGTTGAAGGTTCGGCTAATAGAAATACTTCTGCAGTAATGCCACTATTTTCTAGACCCTGAAATTCCCAACGAGTTGACTCTAGTGTGCTTCCCAAATCATCTTGGGACGGTCGCTTGAAGGAACACAAAGGTGTCCTAGGTGACATAGAAGTGCATCCTGGAGGTGGAAATTTGGAACTTGCGTACCCTCCAAGTGTGTCTTGTATGTGTGGCCGGATGCAGGTCACTCTCATAGAAGCGACGATCGAAGTCTCATGCCCACAAGAGTTGAGCACGGTGGTGAGAGCCACGATCGGTGGTCGGCGGCGGGAGGGCGTCTGCAACATTATTGGTGCTACCCTTGGTGTACTTGATGGTTCCGATGTCCCCATTGCGGATATGTGGACCACTTGATGGCGATCATTCTGCTGACTTCCTTGTGTATGAGCTGGCAAGGGCGGTGGTTTGTGTGGATGATTGTTTCCTTCCCCAAAATGTAATCGTCCATTGTGAATGACTTGCACGATGGAATACATTTATTTGTCATAAGTGGGATACTTGCGAACTGTGTCAGACAATGTCTCACTGTGATATGCCACTAGATGTCCCTGTTGAGTAAGAACTGCCCCAATAGCATAGTTAGAGGCATCTGTCTCGATCTCAAATAGCTGTTGCAAGTCTGGTAAAGTGAGCACTGGGGAAGAATAGAGGCGATTTTTCAATTCATTAGAGATATGATGATTCGATAAAAATTTTTCTCCTACTCCTCCTTAGTGACATTTCCTCCTGGCCAAGTGATATGAGAGAATCCCAACACGAACCTCTGGTAGAAATTAGCAAGACCAAGAAAGCTGCGAAGCTTTGTTATAGTAGTTGGGGCTGGCCAATCCCGAATGACTTGGATCTTGGCTGGATCCACATGCACCCCCCTTTCATCAATAATGTATCCCAGATATTGAACCTGGGTCATGCCAAACGTGCACTTCTCCAAATTGGCACACAACTTGTGTTCCCGCAGTGTTTGGAGGACTTGTCGGATGTGGTGAAGGTGCTCTTCCCAAGTCTGGCTGAAGATCAGAATGTCATCCAAGTACACCACTACAAATGAGTTGGTGAATGGCCGCAAGATGTCATCCATCATCCTCATGAAGTTAAGGGCATTTATTAGCAAGTCATGACCTTCTTGACCTCTTGGCACAAGAGAATCTTCCACATGAAGGTTGACAATTTTAGTGAAAATGGACACAAATCATTCCCACACAGCAAATATTTTGCATGCTGAGTTGGTCAGAGGTCAGCAGTGTGGGATCAGTTCTCCCTGGGGCAGATGAATCTTTCTTGAAGGCAGCAGACAGTCGTCTAGTCTCCCGTGCCATCTTAACCCTTGATGAACCACAGATGTCAGCTTGGTTGATCTTGGCTGCAGCGCTCTGAAATCCTCTTGGTGTCAGACTCACAGCAGTGATAATCAGTCCATTGGTGTGGTGCCTGAGGTCAAATCAATCGGGTGCTTGACCTGACAGTGCAGAGGAACCCCTGTGGGTGAGGTGAATATGTCCCCGTACTCCTCCACAACCTTATCCATTTGTTGTTATTGTGCAGAGGAGCCCTGTCTGGAGGTCGTGGCCACAGTCTTCTTCTTGCCCTGGGGGCGGATCATCAGGAAAACAAATTTCCTGGTTTGGGAAACCGACTCCCTACATTATAACACTCTCAGAATGTGGCAGGGAGTGCGAGCAATGGCCCTCTGTATTCTTCTTTAAAATGCTCAGTATCACTGGCAGTCACACATTGCTTCTGAAATAATTCTTCTTCTCCAGAAACATCAATGAATAATCCATGCTCTTCGTGGGGCAGTCCCCATGGGAAGGCCCTCTTGGTTGTACGGAGATCATCCTTGGGTATGAAGCCACCCGATGGTGTATGGATGTGGGTGAGCTGTGGTCGGCAAGCCCAGCCGCTTCACGGCGTCTGCTGAAATGAGGTTCTTTTGGCTCCCATTGTCGACAATGAACTGTACAGGGGAGCCCTTTACCCACATCTGGGAGTGGAAGAGACGTTTCTCCTCCTCTGGATCTTCCGGTTCCTCCTTCTGGACCTTTGTAGTGGCAACAGTGGCGTTGGGCTCCGCATCAATAATCTGTTTCCCTTTTTCATTCCCCTTTTCAAGTTCTGATTCGGAGTCGGAGCATGCATCTGACTCAGAAGCCCTCATCTCGGCCACTAGCGACTGCTTGGCCTGACACTCACTTGTGTTGTGAGTGGAGCTCTTATGGAACTCACACCACTTTCCCGTGTCCTTATTTGACTTTGCGGTGTTGTTCTTTTCTTGTGGCTTCGACGGGTTGTCTTTAGCCACCATGCCTTGGCTCTGTCCTTTGTTCTGTGGTTTGGAAGCACCTTTCCCTTGCTTTTGATTCGCAGATCCAAAGTCTCGCTTCTTCTGTTTGAATTTCTGCTCAATCTTGGCAGCATGCCGGTATGCCGTACCAAGCGAGGAGATGTCGAGGAACTCCATTTCCTCCTGAATGTATCTGTGCAGACAGCTGCGATACTTTAGCACCAAATGTTTCTCTGAATCTTTGATACCCAACTTTGTGTGCAGGGTATGGAACAGATTCGTCGGCTCATGCACATCTTGATCCCTTTGTTGTCGCAGCGTGGTCCATTGTATGTACTTGTCCTCATAGCTCCCCACGGGATAGTACTGTTCCTTGACGGCGTCTCGGAAAGAATTCCAAGGTGGTACAGCCGAGAACAGAGAGGGTTCTGTCTGGTCCTTGTTCTCACAGTAGGTTTCCCACCAGTCCTTAACATGGGGGGTAGCTTTGAGGAGTGCCAAAATAATCTTCTCCCGGTCTGAAAAGTCATGAACAGAGAAATATCCTTCTAATAGATTCAACCATGTATCTACGGCATCTGCGTTTATTTGACCCTCAAATATGGGAATGCCAAAATTTACTTGTACCTTAAAAGGAGTCGTGCCTCCAGAGTGGCTGCTGGATGCAGATGCGCCGCCGGTGGGCAGTCGTTGAAGGATCTGAGAAAAGTTATCCATCATCGCATTCCTTTGTTTTTCGAGGGCCTCCTCAAGCAATATTTTGATAGGATCTCCTACTCCCTCATCTTTCTTTTCGTCCCCCATGGGTGTCCGTCGAGGTTTGCGAGGCTGATCTTGCAAAGGTTTCACCAGATCAAGCCCTAGCTCCTTATACCCTGACCTCGTTGGGGACATGCAAAGAAGGATCGAGAAAAAGAAGACCGCTCTGATACCATTGATCCGGATTTATGCAGGAACGCAACAGAATAAACATATAACCATAAATACAGAGATGCAGTGAAAATAACACTTCATTTCATTAATATCAAAGAACTGAATTTTGCTTACAGACAGAATGGAAATAAAACTAGCTAGGGCGCTGGTAGCTATCTCTGAGAAGAGATGTGACGGCTACATGCCTCTGAACTGAGTTACAATGAGGCTCGAGGGCCTATTTATTATTGAGAAACAATGGAGAAATCTAAACATCCAAAAACCTAACCCTAGGAGATGAAGCGCCAAAACTATGGGCCCCGTTTGGGTAAATTGGTGTTTCAACTTCCCAGGGACGTAACTTTGGCATACTATCTTTGTTTGACGCACATGGTACATCATTAGAAAGTTCTATCCGAGGACTACAACTTTCGCCATGAATATCCATTCCGCGATGCCTAAAAAACGTTGTTTAGGGCCTCAAAACTGCTCCGGAAGTTCAGGACCCGAAAAACTGCTAAAAATAGTAAGTTGTGCCGAAACTGAAAAATTGAAAGAGGCAATGGTGGGGCCCCAAGTGGAATAGGCGGGTGGCCACCAATATCCACCTGGATCAGTACTTTCCAAGCCTGCTAGCAGCGGAGCAACACCGGAAACTTATTTTAAATTTTTTGAATATAATAAGCCCATTGCGTTGCTCTCTACATCATCATCAAACTACTGGCGTCTGTGATATCCTGCTTTGATGTTTTCTGATTAACAAGACCTAGTTGAGGCACAAGGATTGGGCATATTTGTAAAGGTCAAAGTAATACAAAGGGTACCCACAAAACCTATTCAATATTCCCTTGCATCACTATCCAGACTCAGATTATTGTTGGGATTTTGACAAAGATGTTGAATTCCACTAGTGGTTCGCCATTTGTTGTAGCCGCTACAACACCACCCAAAATTTTGGGTATATTAAAAATTTCGGGTCTCCCTCTGCTCGCTTATCCATTACGGTTTTGACCCGGCCTTTAGTCATTGACACCTCCGTGACCTATTCCCGCCAAACCTTGTCACTGCGCTCACTCATACAATGCACACCGCGCCCACTTGTTTTGTCACCTTAGGGCAAGTTGTTGTTGTCGCGAGTTATATTGCCATCAGTCTACCTTTGCATGAGTGTTCGCCCACCGCCCATATTGTGCATGCAACCTCACACTCTACATTAATTTGAGGTCTGTAATTTGGTGGTCCTCCACACATGTTAAAACATCTACGCGATCACAACCATGGATCAAAGGTCAAAGCCTTTCTCTCTCAGTTTTAACTTTGGCAGATCATAGTTTCTTGTCTCTCCACCAGGTTTGAAAGAATATTTTCAATCACGCACATGAACATGAGCATTACGTTACCAAGCTAAAGTTTGTTTATATGAGAAGAGTAAGCCTCAAAGGCCAAACATTGCGTTGGGTATGTTAATATTGGAGGAATGTCTAGCATTTGAGTCGAGTCATGATGGGTTGGTAATGGTCGCTCTCTAATCTCGAGGCTACATAGGTTGAGCTTAATTTAATCATATTCGTTAAAACGCTACCTCAGCGTGCGACTAAAATTATGTTATTTAATTAATAACCTCACCGTTGTATTGCAAATATAAAGTGACATTAGATGATTGACACCCTAGATTGGTATGCTAATGTTTGATTTGATTTGATTTTATTTTGATGCTCATACCTTTTTGAAATATGGCATGCAGGGTGATGCAAGAAAGAACAAAACGCTCGACAAATGCGAATCAGATGAGCACAATAAGAGTGAGGCCACATGTGTATGGGCGTTATGCGTGGAGTTGAACACAATGCCTGTTACGCACCTCAAAAGGTGCGCACATGGGGGAAACTTCGGGCCATGTTTAAAGCCACGTCTTTTCAGCTGTATGGCCTAACTCCTAAGGAGCTTCCTGGGAAGGAAAATTGCTTGGTGTGGAAATCATTATTTCAAACCAAAGGGGAAAACTAGTAGGGCAAGAAGAATTGGTAAAGCCCGATGCTTTAGACTCCACGGAAATAGTTTTTCGATGCTCCCTGATATGGGCTTTACCCCAATGATGATCCCACCAATTAGACTGGAGAAGATATGGAAACGATGGACATCATTGTTGTGAATAGGAGGAGGATAAATTTCATGGAACCAACAATAAAGAGGAATGACCCATCGGTTCCATGCATTGTTTGTCGAAGTGCACTCCGCTTGTAACCTATTGTTATTGACATAGTCGCAACAAGATTACATGACATAGGGATCTACTCAGCCATCACCATCGTGACCATTTCGACCCCTCTTCTTTGATTCAAAAGGAATCACCCACTAAAATCAAGAGGTGAACAAATCTTACGTGTCATAGCATAGGATGTCTTCATTTTTACTCACGAGTTTTCTTTCTTTTCCGTCGCACTGTCCCACATGATCCTGGAGGCTCCCGTAATTTCTGTGGTGCATGAGAAGGATGAAAAACTACCACGATGTCACCTCTCAAATCGGATAGGTTATGGATACGTGCATCATAGATACGACATCAATCTTGCCTCAATTGAACACGAAAGAGGAAGTCGGTAGAAAGAAGGTTGGGTCACCTCAAAGGGAAAACACAAATTCGAGTGGACGATGCGTAGTTCAACCACACAATCATGGTGTGAGATCGATTTCTTAAAGCTACCTCCATGAAAACAAAATGCATGAAATGTACCCTGTGCCCTAGCTTAAAATAACGATTGGGGAAACATCAAATCTATGTAATTCCACATGATCGAGAGGCTCATCCTCTGTTGAGATCACTCCTGCGATTAAATCAATCGGGGTATCATTGAAAGGATGTAGAACACCGTTTTACATGAGAATGCAACGCAAATCGTTGTGTTATATGGGATTTCTTGAGTTTGAGGCTCAGCGCAATGGTGTGATCCGCCTGCACCAAAGGTTGGAGGGTAAGCGCGCGGCCAAGTCTTGAGTGCGACTTCTGACTGGTTGCGACTAGTCGCAAGGTCGCAAATCAGCCTTAGATGCACCCAGTGCGGCTTACATGGAATCGCGATTGTGTGACCACTGGGAGGTTGATTTTCTGCCTAATTTGCTAGGTCGCAGAGCATGCGAAACAAATGAAAAGTGCGACTTGCATAGAATTGCAACTGTGCGACCACTGGGAGGTCACATTTTTGCCTAAGTCACTAGGTCACAGAGCATACGGAACCAATGAGAAGTGTGATTTTCATGGGATCGCGGCTGTGCGAACAACGGGAGGTCGCATTTCTTCTCAATTCGCTGAGTCGCATAACCGCACTCAGGAGAGGTAGCAAGAGTAATGCGACCCCCACGATAACGTGACTACCCGATCTATTCACCTTCAAATCTGTTGGACAGCTTTATGTGGTAATACCATTATGTTTACATTATAACCGTGAAATGGAAAACCAGTTTGGACCATTGAAAGAGGTCTAGGAGGATTGGCATCCAAGATGATGCGTTTGACGGGAGTTGCACCCAAATACATAAAAGGAGAACAACGGAATGCGCTCAAAGTCTTATAGGTCATGCACAAAATTAATGATGGACGTGGGTATACATATTTCTTAAAATTTCCAAGAAAGATGATTATACGATGATGGGCCTATAGGTAAAGCATGATTGCGAAACACGACCACGCAATCAATAAAGGGATACGACGAAGAATGTGGCCACTATATCCTGCTTGCAAGACAGTGGAGGTGCCTTCAAACAAGAGGGTCGTAGATGATAATAAAATCAGAAGATGGGCCTATGCATGGGAGATATGAAAGAGTATCTCACCAAATTGTGCAACATCAATAGCGCTGTGCATGACATACAAATTGGTCTTCTCCCCATTACTTGGTTAAACGAGCTCAGTGTGGACATGCACGAATTGTTCATACATTTCCTACAAAAATAGGACTATGTAGGGGTCCAAGATAGTTGTTAAACTCCCCCAATTTTATTTCGATGTTCCCTCAACGCATCTTTGATTTTCTGCTTCCTCAATGTATGTGTGTGTGTGTGTGTGTGTGTGTGTGGCTAATTTCATGTGTTATATATGGCTAATTTAATGTGTTCACGTGCAGGTAACATGAGGAAACTATGATGATGACCCAGATGAAGAAGTTTCTCACTTCCCCAGAAGTTGCACAATCGAGATTCAAGCCAACAAGAAAACCCATGTTATGTGGATGCTCAGGATCTCAATAAAATGGAAAAAAAAATCACTCTCCCACTTATTGACTCATGCAAATTCCCTTAGAACCGCAATGGAATCACTAGCAGATAGAAGTTGTTGGTTCACGTGGCAAGAGCTAAGGTTTTCCTCCGGAGAGCAAGGTTCTGATGTCTCCAAAAGAGAAATGTAGAAGGGATAAAACCCCAGGTCGCAGGTCGAAAGTAGCCTCAGGTCGCAGGTCAGAAATAACCCTGGGTCGCAGGTCGCAAATGGCCCAGGTCGCAAGTCGCAGATGGATTCAGGTCGCAGGTCACATATTGGTCAAGGTCGCAAGTCGCATATAACCCTAGGTCATAGGTCACAAATGGCCCAGGTCACAAGTTGAAGATGGATTCGGGTCGCAGGTCACAGATTGGTCAAGATCACAGGTCGCAGGTCGCAGATTGGTCAAGATCGCAGGTTGCAGGTCGCAAATGGCCCAAGTCGCAAGCCATCCTAACAGTCGGGAAGACCAAGAGTCGAGGGAAACTCAAGAGTCATCTCATCCTATATGTACAACTTCAAGAAAGAGTACATGGAATTTTAGCTCGACAATTGAAACTAGTATGATAGAGGAATTGTTTCTTGAGAGCTAAAGGCACTCAGCTCTTGGTATCAAGTAGAGATAGAGGTAGTGAGGCTAGGGTTTTTGTATCATGCATTGAGATGAATAGCCCATGTTCCACTATTAGGTTTTGACGAGTTGTAAACATGTATTTGACGTTGCAGCAACATTAATAATATATTCTCTTTCCGGCACTGATTCACGTGCTTATTTGTGGTGACAATACTAGCTGTCTAATATTTCACTATGTTGTGCGGATGCTTTCATGCATACAATTGATTATGAACTAATTCACAGTGGTTGCATGTACGTTTGCTCTCGAATCAGTGTTTATTTTTTCCTTGCCACGTCAGTGATCTATTGTGAACTACTTTGCAGTTAACTTCTGGCGTGTTTTATTTTGTGTATGTTTGACTGGTTTTTCGGCTCACCGATCCCATTCACGACATACCCCCTTTTTTATTTTTTGTTGCTTAGACTTTCTTGTATCTTTGTTTATGGTTCGTCAATATTGGGCTGATTTTGCTTCACTGATTGGTCATTTCACCTTTGCCTCTGCTCCGTCATCTTCTCCTCCGACAACCAAAAGTGGAAACACTTATGGCGACAACCGGGCCCACATACCGGATGGGGCTCCTATCCTAAACGATGTAAGGTCTAATTGGGACCTTTCATCGGGGAGACCCCCTTGTTGTCGGCAATACAATTTTTCTAGTCAACAGAGCCTTCCCTTTCAGTGCATCCTTGAATGAGGCAAAACCACTAGGATTTCTGGAACTAGAAGCTCCATCATGTAGCCTCAAAACCACTGGGATTTCTTAAACTTGAAGCACCACTGGTATTTCTGGAACTCGAAGCTCCATCATGTAGCCTCAAAACCACTAGGATTTCTTAAACTTGAAGCTCCATCATGTAGCCTCAAAACCACTAGGATTTCTTAAACTTGAAGCTCCATCATGTAACCTCAAGCTTAGAATAATGGTTGAGTTCCATGAGATGTAGTAATATTTCATCTTAAAGGAGTCTTGTAGCATCTTCCCTTTGAATAACATGCATTGAGAATTTGTAGACATGTCCAACCTATTTTCAAGGCAATGTTTCAAAATTTCCACCAAGTCAAAGCCTTCAATCTAGAAAAGGGTGGAATTTCCATTTATATTTTTTTATGAACATATGAAATGTTTTCTTTTCCAAGTTAGTCCATCTTTTGACCATAAAAAAGGTGGGAAAATGATAAGTGACGGTCCAATTTTTATAAAATAGTATAAAAAAAAGGGGGCTAGACTAGAGTGGCTTCTTGAGGTCTTGATGTTAGAAATATTTTCCCTTTTTGGCACCTCATAAGGTGACATTGATGATGTACCGTGACATGTAGCACAAGAATATAGTTGTCTTCCACATTCTCAGCTCCTCTTTCTGGCGTTCCTTTGCACCTCTCGGTGCAATTGCTAGTTATAATTTTTGCGAATCATTTTTCATTGACAATCTGGAGATCCAGAAAGAGCCCATACATCTGTGACATATTGTTTGATTCCTTATCCAAACCCAATCATACTTAATTTCCATTTATTCAATAAGATCTCAAAATATCCCTCCCCTCCTACCACCCCAAAAACAAAAATAAATATTAACTAGCTGCATAAACAAAGATAAATATTAACCTTTGATTTGTATATACTATTATAAATATTCTAAAATATTATATATAAATTAAATCTATACTATCCATCAATATTTATTAATAATTAAATTTAAAAATTTAAAAATAAACATACATTTTTTCTCGAGAAAAAATCGAACTTTCTATTTATCAGAAAACAAAAAGTTACATCGCATATGTCATATCATTCCATGAGTCCTTGTCTGCAGAACGGAAAAGGAAACAAGACCAGCCAGCCTCCATCCGAGGGAGGGGAGGCACCAACTATGAGATCAAGTAAACGTTCAGAAACTGAGCTAGGCAGAAACCTGCTAACATGGTCAAAGATTATAGCGTCCATAAGCATGTCAACAAAAGCAGGGCTCAAATTTAAGGAGAAACACCCACTAAAAAGGGCAATGGAAAAAAGCCATCCAAGACCCAGTCCCTTCACAACGAAGAGACCGGTAAATATAAAAATTAAAGGAGAGTATTTATAAGTCTGTGTGTTCCATAAAAATACATAAATATATGTATGTAGTTTTTATGTGATGAAATATATACATAGCTCCAGAAAATATAGCAATGTTGGAGGAAAATAAAGTAAAATAAAATCATGACCCATCATAATGAAGGATGACCCTCAGTTAGTATGGTCTAGTGTCTGACACACGGATCACCATACCATCTCTTTCTTCTATCGACCACGAGCCCTGAGCTTGTCGAAGACCGTTCTTAGACAGAACGTCATCCTGTTGGTTCCATTCCCTGTAAATATAGCAAACAAAAATCCATGTAAAATGTGTTTTAAGTAAAAGAATCTCATCAAGAATAGGCATTAATAAATAATTTTGACATCTCTGCATGTTGTTAAACCAATTTATGACATTCAAAGAATCCCCAAATATTTGAATCGTTGTGATATCCAAGTGAAGTAGCCAACACATAAGAAGTTTTAAGGTTTGTAGCTCTGCAAATTTGTTTGTCCCTGCTCCAAGACCGACAGAGGCTGCAAAAGAAAGATTTTAGTTTTTATGTATGAACAAATCAGCCCCACATCGCCCCTGTGTAGCCGCACCATCGAAATAAGCCCAGGGGATATCTGGGAGGATGTTTTCATTCAGGACCCTCCTGGGATTTGATATTGAGGGAGTGGACGAGGAGGTCGAGAAAATGGTTGCACTTTGACTAGCCACCAGAGCTGGGGAGGAAAAAGAGTCTTTGAAGATACATTTTTTCCTAGACAACCAGATACCCCAGGAAATAATCAGAGGCAAACATTTGTGATCTAGATCTTTGCATCGCACCCACCAAATTTTCCTCACATCGTTGCAATTATTTCCCATCCAATAAAAATCCACATCACATAGTGCAAGAGTATATTCCCAGACCTTCATTGTGAAAGTACAAAAGATGAAAAGGTGGTGAATAGTTTCCTCCACCTCTTTACACAGACTGCACCAACCGAGACCAATGAAAAAACTTTTTTGTAGTGTATCGCACGTTGGCACCTTTCGGAAGAGTATGTTCCAAACGAAAAGTTTAGATTTTGTTGGGCAACTGATCTCCCAAAGGGCCTTGTACCACCTGTTGTAGACAATTCTTGTCACTCCTAGAGACAGTCTAGATTTGCCATAAACCAGTGCCTAGGACATCTTATCATAGCAAGAAGGCATATAATAAATCTGGAGTTTCAATCCAAATGCTCTCCTGCTATCTCTTGTAAAACAAGGAAAGTGATCTTGAATGGGACCAAACTCTCTCAGAAGCTGATGTAGAGATAAGAAAATTGGAACAACATGCAAAGCTTTAATATTAAAGCATCAGACAGTTAAGAGACAACTTACTGCAAAGAGGGCCAGTTCAAATAATATGCCACAGAAATCAAATATCAGAAAGTGGATGCAGTAAAGAAACATGAAGAAGATGCTAGTTAGCATGAGGTTGATACCCAGATACACAACAAAACCACATATGGGCTTATCCAACTAAGAATCCATACATGACCATGGCGTTTTAAAAGCACCCTCCTCAAGTAACTAATATAGCAGAAAATATGGATGAAATGAACATGGAACAGTATATCATGACTAGGCCTATTTAAAGTGCTTGACTAATCCAAGTATGGGCACCAACTAGGATGAATCCTTACTTAGGACCAGTGAGCCACTCGCATTCTAGAACATGATACAAGAAGATAAATAGCATGAAATGAGATATTATATTAACACATAAGAAAAGATTACATACTGTGGGATACCAAAGACCAGAATCCTCATTACAGATATAACTCCTCCTCACTGAGACCCTACGGGCTCTGAGCCTTTACACAAAAGCTTTACAAGATGTATACAAGAACTTCTCACTGCACAGTTTGCTGATAGAAATCTGGAACCTTTACAATGTCTCTCTTTCTAGTTCATATAAGAGAAGGAGAAAACTCTAGAGAATGAGGTAGGTCATACTTTGTAATCTACCTACAGAAATAAATTTTGAGGATGAAAATCTCCTTATAAACAAGACACAAATAATAAACTATACGAATGTTCTGCCCTTTGCTGAAAGGGAAAAATCTGCTGCCATGAAACCTTGAGATTGCTTGTGATCGTGCATGGTACTCTCGCCCCCTTGAGCCCTGAGCTGAAATTTGTATTTCTCAATGCCGGACACTGAGCTCTTCGATTTTCTGTTGATATCTTTCGTAACCTCATTTATGTTTTCAGCTACCAGAATCTGCCCCTTTGAATTGCTCGGTAGGGTTCAATGGATTTACTTCTATTTGTTGAAAATGGCAACAAGAAACAGTGAAGGAGGCCTCCTGAAACATCTTTCCTGATCCTAGTTGGAAAGTGATCACCAAAACTAGGTGGGGGCCACACAGGTGATTTTTGTCGAAAAATCTATTTTTAGACTATGTCTATTTTTAGACATATGGAGCATGGTCCAGGGATTGCAGTATGTTATTCTTGGAGTATTGGTCATGTTGGTAAAAATAGATGGACATCTATTTTTTGGACCTATAGGTCGAAGTCTATTTTTAGACTGCCTCTCCTAAAAATAGGGAAGTCAAATATTATTTACCCTTAATAATATTTGGACTCTAAACTTCAGTTTACTCTCTTGGAGCACTTCAGTTTGACCCTCAGAGGTGGGGCATGCAGCTGCCAGAAGGAATTACGCTTTTCCTATGAGTTAGGTGAGCTAATGCATGGTTGACTTCAGTTAGAGCTCAAATGGCGGAGTTCGGTGGAGTTGATGCGACAGTTAATGGAGGTGGTGTTTTGGTTAACTAGTTGAACTAGTTGTATTTAGTTTAACTAGCTAATACACTAGAGATGAGTTGTGTGAATTAAATATTATTTAATTCACTAATTATTAACTCATTATTCAACTAAAGAACACATCATTTTAACTCAGTGCATGGACAATTCAGTGGCGACAAGTGAAAGAGGTAGATGAAAGGGTTGAGATAGCTATCAGTTGTGACATTAGTTGTGCATGATATTTGCACCACACTTGGAGGAAATTACCAATGAAAATTGCGCATTGGAGCCCGTGAGATTCGAACTTGAATCTCTATTTAGACCAACCTTGACTGCGCAATAGAGGAAGAGAATTAGTGGATGTGTTTTGAACCTGTGACTTGTTCAAAACCCAGCTAGTTTTTGTGTAGCTTTGGGAGATAATACTGAGTACTGGTGAGGATTTTGTACTATGTATTTCCTTCATGTTCTCTCCATATAATATACATAATAGCTGAGGGATTTTCAGCTATAATCTTTCCCCATACATACTGTGTTAATGTGTGTGATGATTTGATGTGAGATCGCTTCTATTCTTTTCGCATGTGACAATTAATTATAGAAGAGATTATGTGTTATGCATGCAATTCGAAATTGATGTGTGATCGGAGTTAATCTCCATTGAATAAGTGATTTATTAAACCAAATTTCTACATGGTATTGGAGCCAAGTTAATTGTCGAGATCTATTACGATGATTGCAAACTTATTTCCTCGGACAGAGCCTGCATACGAGCCAGATAGCCTCCGGATTCATCTTTCTTTGGAAAGTGAAAGGTCTGGTAAAAGCCCATGCATTCAATCTCTGATTTGGAAATAATTGGTTCTCAAGTGTAGATCGGAAGCGATTGAGTTATCAGCTGGTGGTGAAATTCGAATTTGTAGATTTGTGTTCTTGGTGCCATGGTGAAAATGTCTTTCATCGAGTTGCGACTAGAATATGCCTTGGAAGGCAGTTCGAATTATGTTGCATGGAAGGACTGCATGGAGGCTGTATTAGATGATCATGGGCTGTTGGAATTCGTGGAGAAAGAGATTCCAAAGCCTACCTATAATGATGTTGATGTTGTGGAAGCCTGGCGAAAGAAACAAGCAAAGTGTCGAAGGATCCTGTTGGAGGGCATAAAGGATCACATTGTATCCAGCCTACATAGAAAGGCTTCTCCATATTTGATGTGGAAATCTTTGACGGATCTATACCAAAGCAAGAGTGACCCAAGGAAGCTGGCGCTCAAAGATAGACTTAGGAACATCAAGATGGAGAAAGGCGACAGCATCGCACAATACCTCACGAAGTTCACTCAGTGCAGAGATGAGCTAGGAAGTGTGGGGGTGACTGTTGAAGATGAGGATATGGTGGACCTGGCTCTCCTTGGTCTTCCGAAGGCTTTGCATTCCTATCAGGATAGTGTCAATGGTCAGGAGAAGTTGCCAGGATGGGAGCGACTGTGGTCGGATCTCATGCAAGAGGAGATCAGGAGGACTACCAGGGACGAATCTTCATCAAAGGTATCTGATGAAGAAATGCAACTTTTTGGCTGCAAAGAAAAGGAAGGAAGAAGCAAGGAGAAGGCTTCTCAATGCAGTGCGGATGGTAAACGTGACATGTCCAATGGAAAGTGTTTTTCAACGTCACGATCCTCCTCATCCTACAGAACACTAAGAAGAAGAACAGCGGAGTTCTTTGAGCTTTGCGGTGGTGAGGCTCTTGCCTCGCAATTTGAGTTGGACTTCTCATTGATCGCATGCATGTTGTCAAGTGCATTTGGGATCGAGGTGGTATATTGATAGTGGCGCTTCCTTTCACATGACGGGAGATGCAAATCTTTTCAGTGACTTGGTGGAGAAAGGTCTCCAGATGCATGTTGAGTTGGGCGACGGTGGATGATACAATGCGACCGGCATTGGTACCATAACCTTTCAGAGGGAGTCAGGTAAACTCATTCTTTTACAAGATGTATTGCATGTACCAGGTCTAACAAAGAATCTGATCTCAGTCGCAATGTTAGAGGATAAAGGGTATGAAGTTGTCTTCAGAGAAGGAAAAGTCTTCCTTCGGCACAAGGCAACGGGACAAGTCAAGAAGGTTGGGATTCAGGCAAAGAATATCTACATACTTGAAGTAGATGGGATGTCTACGGAGCTTCCTATTGTTGGGAAGCGGGAGAAAGACATGCAACTGAAGCTTGAGAGGGAGCAAGTGTTGCATGCAGGCAAGAAAGCCATGCAATTGGAGCTTGAGAGGGAGCGGGTTTTGCATGCAAGTGATAGTGAACCTCGGGATGTGGAGAAGCCACAAGAGGATCATGGAGTGGGAGAAACCACTCATGTAGAGAAATTTCGTGCCAGACAGGCAAAGGGAGTGCATGCAACTATACCACCAGGTGTGAGGTGGGGCAACATGCATGATTAATCCCATGAGGAGATTTCTGGGCAGATTCACGAGATGGTGTGGATCTCATGGATTGAACCTGGCTACGAGGTGCCCACAGCATGGCAGTAGCAAGATCAGTTGGAGTGATGCAGGCATATCAAAGTGACAGTGTCGGATACTGGAGCACGGATCAGAGTTGACAACAAGTGCAAGAGTGCATGGGTGTAAGAGTTCAACAGCGCAGTAGTTCCTGATGACATGTGTAGTTGGTACTAGCAGAAGTCGAAGACTTTTATGATAGATGCATCAAGACTGATTGAGTTTTTTGGAGCCTATTCAGTTTTAGAGGAGTTGCAAAGCAGATGCATGGAGTTGCATGGCGCTTGTGGAGGTTGCAGGGCGAATGCATGGAGTTGCATGTCGCATGCAAAGCAGTCCATTCTTGTTGAGAGGGATTATTTGAAAATGGCAACAAGCAGTGAAGGAGGCCTCTGAAACATCTTTCTCCTGAAACATCTTTCTGATCCTAGTTGGAAAGTGATCACCAAAACTAGGTGGGGGCCACACGAGGTGATTTTTGTCGAAAAATCTATTTTTAGACTATGTCTATTTTGGAGCATACGGAGCATGGTCCAAGGATTCTGAGTATGTTATTCTTGGGTATTGGTCATGTTGGGAAAAATAGATGGACATCTATTTTTGGACCTATAGTTCGAAGAGGTTGAAGTCTATTTTTAGGCTTGCCTCTCCTTAAAATAAGGGAAGTCAAATATTATTTACCCTTAATAATATTTGGACTCTAAACTCGATTTACTCTCTTGGAGCACTTCAGTTTGATGCTTGGATGTGGAAAATGCAGCTGACAGAAGGAAATACGCTTTTCCTAAGGGTTAGTTGAGCTATTGCATGGTTGACTTCGGTTAGAACTCATGTGGCAGAGTTTGGTGGAGTTGATGGAGTTGTGTTCTGTTTAACTTAGTTGAACTAGTTGTATTTAGTCTAACTGAAAAATACACTAGTGATGAGTGGTGTGAATTAATTATTAATTAATTCACTAATTATTAACTCATAAATCAACTAAAGAACACATCGGTTAACTGCAATGCATGGACAGTTGATGTATGAAGTGAAGAGTGGAAATGAAAGGGTGAGTACGGTATCGGTTGTGACATCGATTAAAAATGGTGCACCACTTGGAGGAAATTACCAATGAAAGTGCCTTGATTGGAACGATTGAGATTGAACTTGAATCTCTATTTGAGCCAGCCTTGATTGGCCTTGATAGAGCGAGAGAAGTAGTGGGTGTGTTTTGAACACGTGACTTGTTCAAAACCAAGCTAGTTTGTGTAGCTTTGGGGAATTAGGCGAGTACCTTTGAGGAGTTTGTACTATGTAATTTGCTGCATGTTCTCTCCATTTATAATACTATAGTTGGGGGACTTCAATATAAAGCTTTCCCAAACATCTTTGTGTTAATGTGTGTGATG